>CM076569.1:34604675-34689954 GCA_034641835.2 Pinus albicaulis
TGCTTAATCTCCCAGAGCTCGAACAGACCCTGCTGGTCCGTTTGGGGAAACTTGAATTCGCGGAAAAAATTGATCCAGGTGGATATTGGTGGTCACCCGCCTATTCCACTTGGGGCTCCACCATTGTCTATTTCAGTTTTTCATTTTCGGCACAGTTTACTATTTTTAGCAGTTTTTCGGGTCCTAAACTTCTGGAGCCGTTTTGAGGCCCTAAATGACGTTTTTTGGGAAAACGGAGAGCAACATGGGTCCATGGAATAATTTTTCTCGTTCCAAATTTTTAGTCCTCGGATAGATCTTTCTAACGAGGTATGGTACGCGTCAAACGGAGATCGTATGCCAAAGTTACGCCCCTGGGAAGTTGAAACACCAATTTACCCAAACGGGGCCCATAGTTTTGGCGCTTCATCTCCTAGGGTTAGGGTTTTGGCTGTTTAGGATTTCCCATTGTTTCTAAATGATAAATAGGCCCTCGAGCCTCACTGTAACACAGTTCAGAGGCCTGTAGCCGCCACATCTCTTCTCAGAGATAGCTACCAGCGCCCTAGCTAGTTTTATTTCCATTCTGTCTGTAAGCAAATTTCAGTTCTTTGATATTAATGAAATGAAGTGTTATTTTCGCTGCATCTCTATATTTATGTTTATATGTTTATTCTGTTGCATTCCTGCATAAATCCGGATCAGTGGTATCAAAGTGGTCTACTTTTTCTCGATCCTTCTTTGCATGTCCCCAACGAGGTCAGGGTATAAGGAGCTAGGGCTCGATCTGGTGGAACCTTTGCAAGATCAGCCTCGCAAACCTCGACGGACGCCCATAAGGACGAAAAGAAAGATGAGGGAGCAGGAGATCCTATCAAAATATTGCTCGAGGAGGCCCTTGAAAGACAAAGGAACGTGATGATGGATAACTTTGCTCAGATCCTTCAACAGCTACCCACCGGCGGCGCATCTGCATCCAGCAGCCACTCTGGAGGCGCGACTCCTTTTAAGGTACAAGTAAATTTTGACATTCCCATATTTGAGGGTCAAATAGACGCCGATGCCATAGATAGATGGTTGAATCTGTTAGAAGGATATTTCTCGGTTCATGACTTTTCAGACCGGGAGAAGATTATTTTTGCACTCCTCAAAGCTACCCCCCATGTTAAGGACTGGTGGGAAACCTACTGTGAGAACAAGGACCATATAGAACCCTCTCTGTTCTCGGCCGTACCAACTTGGAATTCTTTCCGAGACGCCGTCAAGGAACAGTACTATCCTGTGGGGAGCTATGAGGACAAGTACATACAATGGACCATATTGCGACAACAAAGGGGATCAAGATATTGCATGGTAGCCAGATACATTTCCATACCTTCGCACAAAGTTGGGTATCAAAGATTGTGAGAGAGACATCTGGTGCTAAAGTATCACAAGTATCTCAGTATGCACTGGAAAACATTCGGAGAAATGGAGTTCACATGACATCTCTCAACTTGGTATGGCATACCGGTATCTTAGGAGTGAGCAGAAATTCAGCGAGAAGAAGCGAGGGCTTTGGATGCTGCAGATCAAACGAGGGAAAGGTGCTTCAAGCTGGAACAAAGGGCCAGAGCCAAGGCATGGTGGCTAAAGACAACTCATCGAAGCCACAAGAAAAGAACAACACCGCAAAGCCAAATAAGGACACGGGAAAGTGGTGTGAGTTCCATAAGAGCTCCACTCACAACACAAGTGAGTGTCGGGCCAAGCAGTCGCTAGTGGCCGAGATGAGAGCTTCTGAGTCAGATGCATGCTCTGACTCCGAATCAGAACCTGAAAAGGGGAATGAAAAAGGGAAACAGATTATTGATGCGGAGCCCAACGCCACTGTTGCCACTACAAAGGTCCAGAAAGAGGAACCGGAAGATCCAGAGGAGGAGGAACGTCTCTTCCACTCCCAGATGTGGGTAAAGGGCTCCCCTGTACAGTTCATTGTCGACAATGGGAGCCAAAAGAACCTCATTTCAGCAGACGCCGTGAAGCGGTTGGGCTTGCCAACCACGGCTCACCCACATCCATACACCATCGGGTGGCTTCACCAAGGACGAGATCTCCGCGTCAGCCAGCAGTGCCGCCTTCCCTATAGCATCAAGCCCTTCACGGATGAGGTATTATGTGACGTTGCTCCTATTGATGTTTCGGATGTATTATTAGGACAACCATACTTGTGGAAGCGTCATGCTGTGTATGAGTCTCGACCTCGTGCTGTTATTATTACTTTGGGAAATAAGTTGTACAGGATACTAGAGGTACCACCTCCTACGACTATCTCTTTGGTTACTGCAAAACAATGCAGTAAGCTCATTTCCCAAACCAAGAAATTCGTTTTCCTGATGATCCGCCCCCAGGGCAAGAAGAAGACTATGGCCATGACCTCTAGACAGGGCTCCTCTACACGACAACAACAAATGGATAAGGTTGTGGAGGAGTATGGGGACATCTTCACCTCACCCATAGGGGTTCCTCTGCACTGTTAGGTCAAGCACCTGATTGATCTGACCCCAGGTGCGCCGCTACCCAATGGACCGATCTATCGGCGCTCTGTTCCGGAGAATGATGAAATCAAGAGGCAGATTCAGGAGCTGTTGCAGAAAGGTCACATCAGACCAAGTTCATCGCCCTGTGGGAGCCCGATCGTGTTGGTACAGAAGAAGGATGGGACGTGGAGACTGTGTATTGACTATCGGGCGCTGAACAAGATCACTGTCCGGAATAGGTACCCAATCCCACGGATTGATGACCTTCTGGACCAACTCAAAGGTGCAAAATATTTCAGCAAGATGGGCACAGTACGGGTATCACAGGAGTACCAATTGAACCCTCTGATGTGTGGAAGACTGCCTTCAAAGCTAAGGAAGGCCTTTTTGAATGGCTGATCATGCCTTTCGGGTTGACGAATGCTCCCGCAACCTTCATGAGGATGATGGACGACATCTTGCGGCCATTCACCAACTCATTCGTAGTGGTGTACTTGGATGACATTCTGATCTTCAGCAGGACTTGGGAAGAGCACCTTCATCACATCCGACAAGTCCTCCAAACACTGCGGCAACACAAGTTGTGTGCCAATTTGGAGAAGTGCACGTTTGGCATGACCCAGGTTCAATATCTGGGATACATTATTGATGAAAGGGGGGTGCATGTGGATCCGGCCAAGATCCAAGTCATTCGGGATTGGCCAGCCCCAACCACTATAACAGAGCTTCGCAGCTTTCTGGGTCTTGCTAATTTCTATCGGAGGTTCGTGTTGCGATTCTCTCATATCACTTGGCCCTTGAGTCAAGTCACCAAGGGAGGAGCGAGAGAAAAAAAAATTTGGTCGGAACCTCAACAGAAGGCGTTCACAGAACTGAAAAACCGCCTCTGTTCTGCCCCAGTGCTCACTTTACCAGACTTGCAATAGCCATTTTAGATCGAGACAGATGCCTCTGACTATGCTATTGGGGCAGTTCTTACTCAACAGGGACATCCAGTGGCATTTCACAGTGAGACATTGTCTGACACAGTTCGTAAGTACCCCACATATGACAAAGAAATGTACTCCATTGTGCAAGCTTGTCGACAATGGAAGCATTACATTTTGGGGAAGGAAACAATCATCCATACAGACCACAGGCCCCTGCAGATCATACAGACACAAGGGAAGTTGCAGAATGATCGCCATCAGAAGTGGTCTACATATCTGCAACAGTTTCATTTGAACATCAAGTATAAGAAGGTAGCACCAATCATGTTGCACACTGCCTCAGCCGACCACCGATCGTGGCGCTCACCACTGTACTCAACGCTTGTGGGCACGAGACTTCTGATTGGCCGCTTCTCTATGAAAGTGACCCAGAATTCGGCCAAACTTACAAGGCACTCCTGGGGGGTACGCAAGTTCCAAATTTTCACCTCCAAGATGCACTTTTATGTCACATGGGACACCTTTGTGTTCCTTCAAGCGAGCGTGCCAAGATGATATGGGAAGCACACTACAGTCGAGTCGCTGGGCATTTCGGGGTCGAAAAAACAGTAGCAATACTACAGAAGTATTTCTATTGGCCGAACCTTCGAAAGGATGTCGAGAAGCACATCAGATCCTGCACTGCTTGTGCCATTGCCAAACCGACCATCAAGAAGCAAGGCCTATATACTCCTCTACCAACCCCTAGTCGACCTTGGGAATCCATCTCCATGGATTACATGTCGGGCCTGCCTTCTACTAAGCAGGGAAATGACTGTGTTTTTGTGGTCGTCGATAGATTCTCGAAGATGGCCATTATGGCGGCCTGCAAGAAGAATATCACAGCAGAAGCCACTGCTAAACTCTTCTTTGAACGAGTGTGGGTGCACTTTGGGATCCCACAGTCTATCATATCATATCGGGATAGCAGGTTCCTCAGCACATTTTGGTCCAGCCTCTGGTCGATGTTGGATACCAAGCTCACCAAGTCCACAGCTTTCCATCCCCAAACGGATGGCCAGACAGAGGTCGTCAACAGAATGATTGTACACATTCTGCGCATGTACAATTCAAAGCATCCACGCACATGGGACGAGAGCCTCCCTTATGTACAACATAGTTATAATCGGGCTCTCCACAGTTCAATCGGCCATAGCCCCTTTCGGGTGGGCTTGGGATTCCAGCCACTATGTCCCATTGACGTAGCCATGCCATTTGCAGCTGCTCAGGCCAATTCAGCTCATGTCCAGTCTGAAGTTGACAAAGCCAGCAGCTTCATCGAGCGCATTCAACACATCCGCCAATAGGTTCATGATATATTGGACAGAGCCAATGCCAAGTACAAACAACGCCATGATCAACACCGGGTGCCACACAACTTCCAGGTGGGTGACAAAGTATGGCTACATTTGCAGAAGGAGCGCCTCACTGGACCCCACCGCAAGCTTCGCCCGCTCCGATACGGGCCGTACACCATCACCAAGGCTGTAGGGAACAATGCATTTGAGCTCAGTATTCCACCATTCCTTGGTCTACACCCAGTCTTCAATGTGGATCGCCTTCGTCCTTACTTCCCACCTCTACTGGACACCTCGGACATTGCAACACAACTCACACCAGCTGAGTTAAATCCAGACTGCATGGAACAAGCCACCACAGATTGCATCATGGACATGCAAATCAAGAACACTCGCCAGCAGAATATCCAACTATATCGGGTTGTCAAAGCTGGCCAACTCCTGCACCAAGGATAGTGGTTCACCAGGGACCAAGTTCAGTAGAAATTTCCTCATCTCGTGGAGGAACTTAACGCAATGGGGACCATTGCTTCCTAAGGGGGGAGGAATGATCCAAGTGGATATTGGTGGTCACCCGCCTATTCCACTTGGGGCTCCACCATTGTCTATTTCAGTTTTTCAGTTTCGACACAGTTTACTATTTTTAGCAGTTTTTCGGGTCCTAAACTTCCGGAGCCGTTTTGAGGCCCTAAACGACGTTTTTTGGGAAAACGGAGAGCAACATGGGTCCATGGACCAATTTTTCTCGTTCCAAATTTGTATTCCTCGGATAGATCTTTCTAACGAGGTATGGTACGCGTCAATCGGAGATCGTATGCCAAAGTTACGCCCCTAGGAAGTTGAAACACCAATTTACCCAAACGGGGCCCATAGTTTTGGCGCTTCATCTCCTAGGGTTAGGGTTTTGGCTGTTTAGGATTTCCCATTGTTTCTAAATGATAAATAGGCCTCGAGCCTCATTGTAACACAGTTCAGAGTTCGGAGGCCTGTAGCCGCCACATCTCTTCTCAGAGATAGCTACCAGCGCCCTAGCTAGTTTTATTTCCATTCTGTCTGTAAGCAAATTTTAGTTCTTTGATATTAATGAAATGAAGTGTTATTTCCACTGCATCTCTGTATTTATGTTTATATGCTTATTCTGTTGCGTTCTTGCATAAATCCAAATCAAAAATCCCACTTTACATCTGCGAGTACTGGATTAGGATGGGCCTCGAACCACTTGATAAACCACCGCAGAGCTCTCTCTCTGAGCGTGGTTTGGAACTCTATTAACTTCCCTGCGTCTAGTGTCTAGCAAGCCCTCCAAATGGCTTCGCAGAGATACCAGTGTTGTTCTACATCATCGTTTCCCTGACCAGAGAATTCTGGATACCGGGTGAATGACCCGGCCATATTTACTTGTGGAGGGCTGACTAGGATAAATCCTCCGGGTCCCGGTTGTGCAATTGTCCCACTGGGGAATGAAATACTACCAGTGACGCTGCTAGTCACGTGGGTCGCCGTCAACAATGAACTACTATGTAATTGACTCAATGCTTGTAACTTGACAAAAATATTACTTACAGGTTGATAAGGTACCAGGGGAAGGTAGGGATCCTTGCCATGCAGAGTGTGGGAAGCAGGGCTGCCTGGAGAAATTAATGTCATCCGCTCTTGAAACAACCGTTGCATCACAACGTACCATTTACCATAGGAACTCTCATCGGGCTGCATCCCCGCATCGTCTTCGTCAGTCACCGTCTCCCTTTCTTGCTTAGATGGGCTCCCATGCACCCGCCGCACTCCCACAACAGTCCCTTCCTTTTCCCGGGTATCCGCGTCCATAATTCCTATCCTCTAAGGCGCCTCCTTCTGGTTCTTCCTATCGGTTTCCCTTCGGTTCAAATCCCGCATCACCCGTTTTCGCCACCTATCGGCAATCTGCACCCGTCGATGTGCACGTCGCTCCCTCAACTTTCATGCGGCCTCAACATCCATTCCCCACTCCCTGCCTCACATTCTACGTAGCATCTGTCCCTTCAGCCCTTCCCCCAGCATCAGAGGTTTACACTTCCATGATCATCTTTTGAAATTCCATCAGCCCCTCATCCACCATCAGGGCCTTAATCCACAGCGGAATCTCCTTAAGCAGCTTCCCCCTTAACCCGGAACGGAAAATAGCTTCAGCCTTCGAGAAGGATTGGTAGCACTCTGCGACAAACTCTACAATATACCCGTTCAAAGTGGTCTCTACCCAAAAATCCACCGTGCGGGTCAATTCATCGTCTAATCGATGCAGGGCCACCAGATCCCCGTGCACCCACTTGCAGTTTATCTTCCGCGAGCTATCCCTAGGCACCTTCGTCTATAACCCCCGCAACCAGTTATACAGGTCACTAGGGAACTTCCCCCAGAGGATCTCGTAAGTATCACTAGCTGAATCTAAGAAAAGGATGAGCTCCTTGATCGCCGCCTCCTTTTTCTTGGTCAACTCTGCTTGCTGAGCAACGAACTGGTCCAAATGGTTATCCCACCATCGCCGTATTTCGCCTTCGTAGATCCTTGAGACCATGATCTAGTTCCCCTCATATCATGCAGGTCCCGGCAATGGAACCATTTTTTGGCGAGGAATCAGGTCTCGCAGGCAAGACCTAGGTTCAGGAGTTGTGGCCAACAAGGGAATCCGCTGTAGTATAGAACCACGCCGGCATTATCACCCTACTTCGAAGAGCAGAGAGTCTCACTCGAGGCGTGCTGCAACCACATGCAGGATGGGAACAGATTGATAGCAAGGAATGGATCTACAACTCATGATTACCATTAAACAGATTGCATAAACATAGATATATTCGCAAGAGAATTTAGATCATAAACAGGTATTAATTAATTAAAATTTTAAACAATCGCGACCATCATGCATGCATAAGAATTACACAGTAGGACAGTAACCTGCAATTGTATTAATATCTTCATCCACAACCATCGTTACATAGCTTCCGCAAGGAGAGCTTACAGTCTGATACAAATGCCTTACATAACAGAAAGGTAAATTAGAGAGCCCTAGGAACTATAGAGATATCTTGGCTGATCTCCTTCAGTCGCTCTGCGTTCCGTCTCCGATAGCCTTCTTCTTCTTTTGGCCGGGTGACTGCTATTTATTCACCCACTTCTGCAACTGTTAGTTCCTCTTTTTGTTCTTCTTCGGCTGCTTCCAGCTTCTCTCCTGTTATCTATGTGTTCCACTTTCTGTCTTCTGCCGTCTATCCTCATGCATCTGTTGTCTTCAGCTATCTCTTGCTTCTGCACCACCTCGATAGCTCCGCAGCTTGCTGTAGCCACGACTTGGTCGTGATTGCCATGTGTCATCTTGCCGCAACCCAAAAATGCCATCCTTTATTCAAAATGAAAAATATTCCAAACAAGTTTCCAAAAACAAGGGCCCCAATAGTTTGCAATGATACACAAATCCTAAAGCATAAAGCTTGAAAATGAGATACCTAGTTTTGTACAATTTAAATGCCCATGATGACATAGTTTGAAACATTTTTATTTGTCCATTTTTGAAAGCTAAGTATGGAGGTTTAAGAACTTCTGTAACCACCTTGAAGGCCACTTTGGACCATGAGGCATGTGTGCTCTCATTGGAAGAAGATTTTGGAAATCTTACTTCGAAGTCTTCCTAGGAAATCTTACAAAGATTTGATATTTCATTGATTTGAAAACATATAATCGAACATTTGGAAGATTAATTTAAAGAACATTTGGTGGATTATTTCAATGCTGCTTAACTTGCTTAGATTTGGCAACTTCATATTGTTGTATGCTTTATAACATACTAATCTGCAGGACACAACAAATCTATATTGCCGAGCTCTTTGCCATGCACATGTGTTATCTAACACAAACAGGGAGTAAATTTACTTTTCATAGTTATTTCTTTAACAATGGATTGATACTAATATCATGAATTGAGTTAATTTCAACACTTTGATTTTTCTTAATCTGTTTTATTTGATACGAAATTTTTGCGTAAGAATCATGAAGGAAATGGCCATTTCTTCTTGAACACACTTATGTTTTCTTTCTGCCAAGTTTTTTTCGTAGGTTACAAGTTAATCAAATGATCATTAAGTAGATTAAATTGTGACGACAATTGGTCTTCCCAAGACTAATTTCATGAGAAATTCTAAAGAACCAGTCCATGATCATAACCGAAATTTCCAGAAAATTACAAGTTCTTGCAACTTCTTGTAATAGCTTAATGGTTTGACATGTTGCATGACAGATTAGAAAAATTAAAAGAGCTAGTGTTTGTTCATAAATATAAAAGGATGGTGAAATACCTATCCACACTTGAATTCGACGTCTACAGGTGGCTGGTCAACACTATTCAAACTTAGCTATTTTAGCAGGCAGTCCAGAATTAAGGAGCAGATTTGCTATATTTGAGAGTTTGCATGCCATAATTCATTTTGTTTCTTTTATAGCAAGAGTCATTATCCATTTTCCATTACCACATACACTTCATTACATTTTCTTCAATCCTAACCCACCAATAAAACCAACAAAGCTCATCTACAAGCTTTTTGGTACACTTTACATATTCATTGTCAGTTTCCTTTTTCCTACACTTGAAAATAAAACCTTGCTTCCATACACCATTGAGTCCATACTCCTTGAGTCTAAATATTTTTCTAAAAACACCTTGAAGCTTGCATGCCTCAAGGGAAAGCTATCATGCCAATAAACAAATGGAATACATCAATGTCCCTTGTTCATCGGATATTCTGAGTATTCGATAACAACCAAAATCATTCATACTTAGAAAGATGTGTCCAGGGCATCTTGAATCTCATCCACTTTAAAAATGGGATCTCTCGTGTTGACTAGTGGCATCCATCAATGGCCACTAACTTAACAATTTCTTGTTATGTTTGACACCGAAAAATTTATTCACATGACAAGAATTGTGCCAATGAGCATTAAAGACTTGAAGACCAATAATTTTGTAGCAGAGGATGCACAATTACTTTCATTACTTTTCAGTTTTTGATGTAAATGACTTGAGGACAATTCAATAAATAAGGTTGGGGGGGAAGTGTAAATTTTGAATTGTGTATACCTTCAAAGCCTTATACATTTTCAGCCACATTCAGCAGCATATTCTGAAAATTCAGCTAAAGATCTAGCAGTAGATGCAACAACAATAAAAGATTCAATTTTTGATTTCATCTACCATTTTCACAACCAAGTAAAGAAGACTATGAACATAATTTTTCAGCCACACGTGCACAACTCTCATCCATTTTTGAAAGGGTAAGTTAAGGTATGATATTATTTAACTTTTAACCATTTAATTCCTTGAAAAGTTAGAATGATAATTTTTGGAAAAACTTCACTTCCTTTCGTCATTTTTTCAAATTTCCAAAACCTTCAGTTGAGGGGGGAAATACATTCACATTCATATGTTGCCACATTCATATCACATTCAAAACCCACATACTTTCCAAATATATTTACTATTACACCATCATGAGCATATAAATGGCTTTGTAGAAAGTATTTAAAAGTTAACTGGATGCCAACACAATCATGGTTGTTACACAAGAACCAACCATGATGCATTCCAACAAAAATACTCTGCAATAAAAATCACATTATCAATATGCAAAGCTCATACATTAAAATTGAATGCAACAAACAAAATATGGTTGAAACAGAAGAACCAACCATGTTGCAGTTCATCAAAAACACTTTGCAAAAGTTAAGTAAATGATATCATGCAGAGTTTAAGTCAAAGCTCAAGTATCAAAAAGTAATGTAATAGATTGCATAAGGACATGTAATACCTTCATTTTGGGGGTATGTTGGGCCTCAAAACATTCCCTATTCTCACTCCATTATCCATCAATACCTTCACATTACTTCCATATTACCTTCATGTCACCTTCATTCCACCTCTACATTATTACATTTACCTTATCATTGGGTTATAACTATGCTTTTCCAAAGTTTATTAATTCTTAACATTTTAAATTGGATTTGTGGTTAAACTTTAGAAAATAATATGCTTATACTTATACCTAAAAATTAGAATGAGTTTGTTGACATGTGTAGGTAAAAAAGAAGCTTCCTAGGCACCCTTATGTGGCACTCTATGTTCAAATTCGAATTTGAGGAGATCATGGAGGATAGGGTTATGTGTCACCATTGGTTGAGAAATATGTGGGTCAAAGGATGGAATAGTGGATTTACATTTATGAGTTTGTTATCATAGCTTTTGTATAAATAGGAGTGTTATCTCCTTCATTTGTAATCTTGATTTGTAATCTTAGTATCTTATAGGTTGGTAGTGAGAAGTTAGATTGGAGAATCAATATAATGGTTGCAATTGAAATTTGCAATTGATGATAAATAAGACAGAGCTTCTTTGATCCTCTACATTTGAATTTTCTTTTGGTGTGCTTGTGAATCCTTGGAAGGATCCCCATTGCCTAGCAAGTACACTTTTATTTTAGTAGGCTTTTATTTTATGTTTGTTTGTGAATTTAATTAGATTAAATTATTAGGTTCATATGTTTGTAATATTAACAAATGACCTTTCGTAAGAAAGTAATAATGTTTCCTTCAATGAATCTAATTTGTTATTTAATGCTTGATTTCATTAGTTTAAGTTTCTGATTTATATGCTTGAGATATAAATGAATAGTCTCTTGTAAGAGAGCTTTAAAATTTCATGCAATCAATCAGAATTAGGTTTAAGTGCTTTAATTCATTAGTTTAACTATTTTTTTGATTAAGAATATTAGAAATATTAATGAACAGTCTCCTGTAAGGGTGCCTTAATATTTCTTACACTTATCACAATGTCTTTAGATTTCATTTTGATTAAATAACTAAATAGGTGTTGGAGATCCTAATGAACAACCTCTTGTAAGGGAGATTTGGAATTTCTTCACCTATATTAGTTCAGTTTGTCTCTAAGTCCATATATATTGGATGATCCTTGAAGTTTACTTACCCGAATTGATAGTAAATGAAACTCTAATTTGCATCCGCATTTTAGACCAAACAGTGATTTCAGAGCTAGATTTTCAGTGGAGAAAGGTTTCCTTCCATTGGGAGGCCAGAAAATGAATCCCTTGAGCTTTATTGATATATTTGGCATCATAACAAGGTGATTTTATCCCCTACAGTGCATTTATAGTCCATGATTGCGTTATTTTAGGGAGGAGTTGCCGGGGTGGTTGCAGTATGTGTTTTGGGAGGTGATTTCTTCCGTGGAGGGGACATCCTTTCATCCAGAGGATCTATTGGAGAATATTTGTAGGATTATATATCAAATTCAGCCATATCTTCTCATTCCTATTGTTGCAGCAAACCTTCAGCACTAGGGTTGCAGCTTACATTTTCATATTGTGTGCATTTTCTGGAAACCCTCTTGGGTTATCTTAGAAAGGTGATATAGGGCCTAGATTTGTTTGTATAACATCTATTGTGGCATATATAACTATATTGGTATCATTTTGTGATCTCCGTCTGTAGTTATGCATTTTATAAATGTGTTGTAGCAGCACTCCGGCATTTTGTATTGTAGCAGCATGTCACTTTTGGGAGTGATTGTTTATGAGAGGCTTGTTTCCTCATATCATATAACTTGTGCCTCACTATTTTTTATGGCTTTGTTGTTCTTATACATAATTTTATGGCTCCATATTGGTCTCCATTGTTGATGTGTTTATTTACACTTCTATTTCCATGTTTATGCACTATATTTCTGATTTTTCCATTTGGGAATATTACAATTTTTTACTCAAAGAGATAAATGTAGTCGTTTCATCTCCAATACCTACTATTGTCACTTCAAAAGCCTCAAAAGGGAAAAGAAAACCCCCAGATGTCTCCTTATATAAAATTTACCATTCTTATTCTATTCTAATTAGAGACAGATATGATTCCCACACACATCCCTTTTTATTTACTTTTGAGATTTTCGACAAGAATGTTGGAAATTGTTTAGTGGATTATGGTGCATCGTCTAACATTATGCCCTATGCATTTTGTCTTAAATTGAACACTTCACCTCAAAAATATGTTTTTTATATTGTTAAACACGATCACACAAAATTAAAAGTTTTGGGAGAAATGAATTATGTTTTAATTAGATTATCTTCCAATTCAAAGGTTTCTCAAATAATAGATATATTAGTTGTATACATTCTTGAATTTTATGGTCTTATTTTAAGCAGATATTCATCTGAAAAACTACATGGTTACTTTGAAACTGATTGGTCACATATATGGCTTCCCTAAAATGGAAAACCCAATCAAATTCATTTTGATAGGGAGAAACATATGAAATATTCCGTGACTGACTTTGAAGAATAAAATGAACGATTAGTATTCACAAATAACATCCTTGGAAATTATTCTCTGGAATCTTTCCTTGGTAACTTTCCAGCAAAAAAATCTCCCTTTATTTTTTATTATTTTTCTTCTCAGATTGAAATTTTTTCGCAAACATATTCAACTATGTGTATCAAAATTTTAGAAAACCATGTAAATAAGTGTGATAATTTATTTTGAACTCTTTATTTTGATGGATAAAAATCTAGTGATGGTGCAGGAGCTTGTTGCATTCTAGTAAATCCTGAGGGTGAAAAAATTATTCTTGTATGCAGATTGGAATTTGATTGTACTAACAATATTGTTGAATACGATGCATTGGTACAAGGCTTACTTAAGGCTATTAGTATTGATGTAAAATATCTTAGTTTTTGTGATTCAGAGATTGTAATAAAACAAGTTAGAAACAACATTCATTGTGTTTCTAATCATCTTAAACATTACCAATCTTTGATCCAAGAATTAACTTCTCATTTCACTGCATTCAACATAAATCTGATCCCAAGACTACAGAATTGTAGTGTTGATCTCCTAATGTTGCCTCCAAACTCATTCCACTTGAAGATTTTATTCCTGGTATATTTTCTATTGAGTTAATTTTCCGCCCCTCCATTCCAGATAATATAACCAATTGGCGTGTATTTAATGATGAAAATGATATCCTAATTTTTTTAACCTCTGAAGGATCTTATTCTGATCAAATCATTGATGAGGATGAACATGACAGGCAAAAAAACAAGTCCTCTTGAGACAACAATTTGTGTAAACCTGTAGTGAAATGGGAAAACTTGCATGATCTGAAGGATAGGTTCAAAAAGGTAACTAATTGGAAAATCCAAAGCTCTATAATAACATTTGAATTGGTTAACCTAGGATTGGATCATAAACCTCAAAACATCAATTTAGACCTTGATCTTACACTAGATGAAATATATTCTTTCATCCATTTGTTAAAAAGGTACAAGGATGTATTTTCTTGGAGTTATGATGATCTTAAAACTTATGGCACATATGTCATTCAACACGCCATACCTATGTTTCCATATGTTAAACCAATCCAAAAATAACTCAGGAAGATTCACCCCAACCTAGAAGCTCAAATAAATACTGAGTTAAATAAGTTACCCAAAGCCAAAATCATTTTCCCAGTCAGACATTCCAAGTGGGTTTCTAATCTTGTGAAAATTAGAAAAAGAATGGAGACATTATAACTTGCATACACTTTAGGAATTTGAATAAAGAATGTGAAAAGGATAACTTCCCTTTGCCTGTGATGGAAATTTTTTTACAATCTGTTGTAGCTTTAGAACTAATGTCATTTTTAGATGGTTTTTTAGGCTATAACCAAATCCTTGTGTGTCTTGAGGATAGATGGAAAACTAAATTCATGAACAAATGGGGAACATATGCATACCAGAAGATGCCTTTTGGATTAATCAATGCAGGAGCTACATTTCAGAGAGCAGTGGACATCGCTTTCAAATATTTAATTAATAAATATGTTTTATTTTACTTGGATGACATTACAAATTATTCAAGAAAAAATTTTAATCATCTTCATGATCCAAAACAAATATTTGAAAGATGTAGAAAGTTTGGGGTCTCTTTGAATCCTAGAAAGTCATTCTTTTCTCTTAGTGATGGTAAGCTGCTAGGATTTATTGTTTCTAAAGAAAAAATGTGTATAAGCAATATCATAAATGCCCTTACCTCACAACAAAAAATCCATGCAATATTTTTTTGGTTAGATAAATTTTGTTAAAAGATTTGTTCCTCATTTTTCACAAATTGTTTTACCTTTGTGGGCTATGATAAATAGGAAATTGTTACACCATTTTTTGGGTCATCTAACCTATTATCATTAGATGGACCCAAGTACACCATGTAAGACCAATTTTACCCTAAGTAAAATTGCTTTCACTATGTTAAATAACTTAGTAAAACACTGTTATTAAGTTGTTTATGGTCTAAACAGGAAACCCCAAAAGGAAATAATAAACAAATCTATATTTGTTTATATTTCCTCAAGGAATAATTAGTTAAACATCAATTTAATTATTATTCCTGGTCATATTTAACCCAAAAAAAGAAAATCAATTAAATAAATCCTTGTTTATTTGATTATTTCCTAGGAATAAGTTAGTTAATCCCTATTTAAATAATATTCCTAGTTAAATTTGACTAAATCATTTATAAATAATTAAATAAATCATCATTTATTTAATTATATTTCCACCATTTCCTTTAAGTAATAAATAAATCATTTATTTATTTATTATTTATAAATAAAGGATTTGACCCAAGTCAAAAATCCTTTTCCCTCCAATAAATATAATAAAATATTCCTAAAAGGTGGTTCTAGAATTTGGTTAATAATATTTTATTCATGCACCAAGTCCTAGAATACCCTAATATTTTGTTATAAATAGAAGGCTTTTCCCATTCATTTGTCACATTTCATTACATATTAGATCACTCTAGATATATACTCTTGGTTTGACTTTGAGCCATTATCATTGTCACATTCTCCATTATTTGCTTTGTGAGCTCCCTTTGAGTTCTATGTTTGTCTAGGTTTTCTACACCAACAAGAGAGAGAAATTTTATATCTGAAAAGCTGAGGACTTTCAAGAACCCATCCCATTGAGGATAATTGGAAATACCTTTCTTGTTTTCCTCTCAGGTGCCCCTTTAATATAAAAATTCTTTCAAACATAATGTTCTTGTCTTATCTATTGGATGCATGGAGCAACATTTCATTTTTACCGCTTAATGTCTTTTTATGCATAGATCTGGATTTGTGCAGCTTTATTTGGATCAACTAACTACAGATTTGAAGATATTGGCAGCCATAATTGATGTTAGGGCTATTTGTTATGCGTAGCTAAAGTGGTCTTTTTCCGACAAAAGATTCATACTAACAGAAATCAATATATAAATGGGGGAAATTGAGAAGAATCCTTTTGAGTCAATAAAAAAAGCCATTGTAGATGCTCCATCATTATCAAATCCTGATTTTTATAAGAAATTTGTATTATATACCACTTTGCTTTTGAAAATTCTTATGCAGTAGTTTTGACTCAAATAAATGAAGAACAGATTGAAGCCCCTATTTCCTTTTTTAGTTCTAATTTGCAAGTGCTGAGTTAACTTATTCTGATGTGGAGAAACAAGATTTTGCAGTTTTTAAGTCAAAGCATTGTAGGCCTTTTCTACTAAAATCACACACCAATGTAATTGTTCATTTCCCAATTGTTAGGAAATTACTTGTTCATAAAGAATTAGGTGAGAAAATGGCTAACTAGGTTACTACTTTGGAAGAATATGATTTTGAAATAAATACAGCTAAAATAGACAAAGGTCAAGGTTTTTTCAAGTTAATAACTGAATATTATGATATTTCATATTAAGAAGATTCAGGTAACAATGTCCAAATTTCAGAGATATTTCCTACTGACACTGAATCTCAATATGATTATTTAATTTATTATCTCAAAAATGGTCATGCTCCAGTAGAACTAAATTACAAAAGTAAAATAGCTTTGAGGCTTAAGGCTAATTAGTATCATTTTATTTATAATGTCTTATTCAAAAGAAATTATGACTCTATTTTATTAAGATGTCCTGAGAAACCTTAAGATGAAAAGGTATTGCAGGAAATGCATGATGGAATAGCTAGAGTACATTACAGTGGAGATACTACTGCTCAAAAAATACTTCATGTTGGATATCATTGGCCTACTTTGTTTAAAGATACTCATGCTTATGTACGAAAATGAAAAGTCTTCGAAATAGCTTCAAGAAGAAATAAAATACCAGCCTTACCCTTAAAACCAGTCAACATTGAATAACCATTAGAACAATGGGGCTTGGATGTTATAGGTGTGATTGTTCCAAACTCTTCCAAACAATACAGGTATATCTTAACTGCTATAGACTACTTTATTAGCTGGGTGGAAGTTATTCCTTTGAAGGTATTCAACTCTGAAAATGTTATGGACTTCATTGATTTGTATATAATTAACAAATTTGGCTTACCTAATGCTATCATTTTTTATAATGCATCTTATTTTTATGGAAATACTATCACTGAATTTGCTCTTAAGAGAGGTTTTACACTCAAATATTCTGCTAGTTATTATCCACAAGGGAATGAATTGGAATAATCTACCAACAAGAATATCTTGACAACAATCAAGATAACCATTGATGACAAACAAAATAATTGAAAAAAATATCTAATTTGTTATCTATGGGCTGATAGAATCACACATAAGGCTTCATTAGGAACTTTCCCTTACCAATTGGTGTAAGGGAAAGAAGCTATTTTACCTCCTAATTTACCTTTCCCCTCATTTTCCTTAGTTTAGTCCATAGGGGAACAACCTTGCTCTACTTTGCAGCTAAGGATATCTCAAAATTTAAAGCTAGACAAAGAAAGAGATAAAGCCAAACAAACCGTATATTCAACATCAAAAAGTATTCAAATATTGGTTTGATGCAAGTTCAGTAAACAATATAAATTTTGAACTTGGTGATCTAGTTCTGAAATGGGATAAATCCCATGAAGAAAAATGTAACACAAAAAGTTTCAAAGACTATGGCTCGGCCCATTCCAGATAATTGAGAAACTAGGCCCATCGACCTTTATTCTGCAAGATTTACAAGGAAAGAGTGAAACTCTTCATGTTAATGGGCTAGTTCTTAAAAAACAAAAACTCTTAAAAAACACTTCCTACTATAAATATGTAAATAATCACATGTACATATCAGTGTTTTTTTTTAGTTTAATAAGTTTTGAGTAATATTCTGATTAACTTGATATTGGCATATCTCATCAATAACATGAAGTTTGATCAATTAAATAAAAAGTTATTAAAAGAAAATTATAACATTGAAGTTTTGCATTGATTCATTATAATCTCTTAAAACCTTTTTATCCATTACTTTGTAAATATTTCATCACTTGAAATACTAAAATATTTCATTATCCTTTGACCAGTCATGAAAAGTATATTTTCAAAAGTAAAGGTTATTTTTAAGTTTTAGCATATTTTTACTTTGATTGTCATCCCAAGAAATCTATTGAGGAGAAATATTACCTCCCCATCCACTCATGTTGCATTTTTAGAGTGTAATTCAAAAATATTTAAAAAGTTGAAGGATAAGGGGTATCATCATTAGCCAACTTACCATGATCATAGGAAACCAATGGTATTGACATTATCATTACTGGTTACCAAGCCAAGATAATGTCTTATAGCTTAATATCTATAAGACAAGAGGTATCATCACGAGCTGGCTTGTTCAATTTCATTAAAAAACGTGAATGACATTGTCACTATCTGGCTACCAAACCAGGACAATGGATTTCAAACAACAAAAGGAAATAATAAAATGATGGAAGGTTAATGTCTCTAAAGATATCATTATAAGTGGATGAGATACTGGTATTATTTGGTTAAATGGTAACCCTGTCGATGCTATGGACACCTGCTGGCAGTAGTGGCTCTACCAATGACAAATAAGTCTATCTTTAAAATAAACTTCTATACTTCTCTATTTTTATATTTATAAATAATTAAATGAATGGCAGAGATAATAGAGGTTTTCATCAATAACAAGTTTTTAATGTTTTCAAAATAGTCAGTTATTTTATTAAGAGATATTTTAATAAAAAGATTTCAAATATTTGAAAATCTTTCTAAAAAAACTTTTTCCTTAGTTAATTAAAATTTCACCCACTTTTATAGAGATTTTCCTAGTATGTCGCGAATTTTCGTGAATTGTTGTAGTACTCAACAACCCCCCATTTATTTTTATCTTAGTTAAATAATAAATAACGGGGACCCTTTTGAACCCTAATAAAAAATTTTTATTACAAAAAAATAAGGATATTTTTAGTTTTTGTAAATAAAACACATTTTCACATAAAAAAATCCCTTATCGGAACTTCCATATCGGAGATTAATACCATTTGTTATCCTTCATAAAACTTGAAAATATTTTATTATTTAAAATGAATTATAGGAAATATTTTCTCAGAGCTCTTTAATACGGTAAAATTCCTTATAAGAAAGTTACGATAAAACCATGTCCTCGATCAAACTTTCTCGATATCCAAGTATTTTTCTATGAAGGAGATTCCTTTTGAATATTTTAAAGAAAATCCGACCCCACCATACTTCCACATGGCATATCGAAACTCCAAAATATCTTAACTTCTTAAAAAGCATCATTACAAAACCTCTGATAGTCGATACTCCTCACCTCTGATGTTTGATAGCCGATACTCCTCACCTTTGATATCTGATAACTCCGATATTCTCTGCTCTATTCACATTGAAACTTTTTGTATCAAATGGAAATCCTTAAAATATCTGATATGTCATTCCTTGATATGAAGCCTCCGATATATCTTCCCGCCAAATCTTATAACCATTGTATCTTTGAAAAATATATATCGGAAGTCTTGAATATCATAGGTGTTTAAGTGTGACCATAGGATTTCCCCGATATAAATATTCTAATATAATGACATGTAAAGGGCCCACGTGAATCCACATTTATCATTTAATTTCCAAAAGGTAATGAATTTATATTTTTTCGAAGTTCTAAACAACTTAATCATTACAACTTGATATCATCATGATTTTCTCTTAAAGACATGAATCGTTATATAAAATATTTATTTGTGCTAAGGATTCTCTAGTAAAGAAATTATCACGCATTCTTATGTTTTCCATTACAGGTAAGTACCGATAAGAAAAGTTCATCGAATATTTCTAAGGTAGCTAAGGCAAGAAAGAAACTTGTAGTTCAACAGCAACCAACTGCTCCTCCAACAGAAGTTACTAAAATGCCTTGATTATTTTCTGACACAATCTACACTTCAGATGTTAGAACCTCCTCCTAGGAAGCTATCTATACGCTTTTGAAGATGAAGAACCCAAGGTGACAAAAATAATGGTTACAGTTGATGATTCTATCTCAATATATAGTTCTACTTACATTGATGTAGCCATTTCATTCTTACACAGGATTTCGTCCTAGCCCAAAATCCTTCCTTATACAGACATGATCAGATGGGTTTTTGACAATGTAAACATTGCAGAAACAAATTTCTCGACCCAGAGGCAAACATTCATAGGTTCATTCACCAGCAGTGATTTGAGCACAATGTACCATTTTCCACATCCTCAGAAAAAATATGACAAATAGTTTGTAGAGAATTTCATGAAAGGACATGATCATCCATCAGAGCCCGTCATATAATGGAGAAGATATCCCAACAATCATAAGCGAGAAGACAAGGGTATGTATTTTATTTCTTCCCTTGTTGGTCCATGTTGTCAGATAGCTACTATGTTATGTAGAATCTATTGTTACCCTACTACAAAAAAATTCTTTGACCAATGGGTACCACTCATTGACCCTGCCTCTGATGACTATATCATGAATTGGGGAAATATATTGTCTGATAGTATAGTCACACACATCTTGAGTTATAGGACCAAGAATAATTTTTCACAAAATATAGCTCCTCATTTTCATATGAGTGTCTATATAATAGATGCTCTGTGTTTTACCTTTGATTTTACCTCTATGGGATGGAAATGGACTTTAGATGACCTAAAATCTATCCACATTTATCATGATATTTTGTGGGATTCTAAGTTTCAGCCTCATTTCTATAGAATTTTTCATGGAGTAATGTTTCCCATTCACCAAATTGTCTTTGACAAGAAAGATCATAGGGTTTCTTCAGAAGATGAAAATGACCTATTATCAATTGGACATTAGTTCGGTGAAGAATCATTTACTTATATCTGCATCTTTGGTATTCTTGAAAAAGCCCATTTTTTCCCTTATATGTTCTTGAAAACTTCTTTCCCAATAAATATCATACCAGATTGTAGGTCATGGTCTTTCAAAGGTCTTAAAATATGCTAAAAGGACAATGTGGCATGTTTTTCCTATTAATTGTGGTGTATATCCTCTCAATAATTAAAAACATGTTGGTATTGAAATTGATAATATTTAGTGTTTAGAATTCCCAACTATTCCTAACAAGCAGTATGATCCCAATCAAACTACCAAAAAGGTCACAACACAGTCAAGTATCAAATAATTTTCTCGTGATCCTGATACATTTGATGACTTATTTAAAAGGCCTTTTCCTATTCATTGGTCTTGAAACTAGCAGCATCACAATTGAACCTAGAAGAGATAACTCAGTTGAAGCATTAAAGGGAGAAAATAATTGCTAATTTTCCTAAGGATTTATTGAAGCTTCTGCAACAAAGTACACAATAATATGAGGTTTTAATTGTTAGTTCCACATTGATTTTTGATACTCCTCAGATAAAAGGGACAGGTAATTCCTCCTCTCTCAGGCTGAAGAAATTTTGCAAGATAATAAGCTTGATTAAATATGGGAGGAGTTCAATCAGGTTATCAAAGATACAGGGCCTGAGGATCTTAAGACTCAATCACAAGAAAAATTCTTAGATACTTCTAAAACTCTAGAGAATACCTCGCTTACTATTGGGGCTTTAGACAAGCCTCTGGAGATTGATGATATAGAGATTATACCAGCATTCCCGACCTTTGAGGTCATTTTAAGGGTTTAAGAGGTTCCTCCCCTTCACATATTCTATAGTCCTCAATATAAATTCATTATCAAGAGATGGAGAAAGAGAAGAAATATTGATCAATCCGAATCCTTAGTTTACGGAGACACTTCTTTTGAGGTAGTATGGAAAGTTAATAGTCCACCTAACAGAGGATCTCAGAAGACTCGCATAGTTCGTAGGAGAATATGCTATTGTCACTATAGAAAAATCCATCAAAGTACAACAAATTTTGAAGGAGAAATATGACAGGATTACGCAATTGGAATAGGGTATTAACAATGAAAAGAAAATTATTGCTCAAAAATGGCAAGAATGGCTTGCAGAGCTCCAGAAGAGTTTCACTCTTCTTAAACTTCAACATGACTCTAATTTGAGAATTTGGGATGCTCAAATTCAGGAATTACAACAAAGGATTGGATAGCTAAAAGTTAATCCTAAATTTACTGAGCTCAAAAGGGAAGCGAGAGAATTAAATACTCTCCTTGCTCAAAAAAAATTCACTTTTTATCAGAAATTGTCTATTATTCATGATTTGTGTCAAACAACCAATGCATTATTAGATCAGTTGTTCGACATGATGACATACTTTGAATATATTGAAGAGAATATTGCAGGCCACATAACATGGAAAAACGACGCTAAAGGGAAATCAATCAAGCTCCCAAGGATAGAGGAAACGTAGAAAGAGATAATCTTTAGAGAATGGGAAATCCTCATTAAACATTCAGAAACAGGAATATTCAATGCAAGGTACATCTCCAATCACCTCATTGAATATATGAATGACACTTTACTGCAAGAAATTCTTATTCCCAACTATCCCGAAGGAACTCTCCAAGATATCAAATTGTTGACTAAAACATGGTACGAATTGTCAAAAAGGAAGGTCGATAACATTGAAAAGCTATCAAATATTGACTTAGAATACCATTGGAATTTCTTAGTTAAACCTATAGTCAATGGTTAATGTTGAGATGGTTATCTAACAAAATAACTCATATGTTGTCAGCATTTAGGGATGTTATATTTACTGGTAAAATGCAAATAACTCTTCATCCTCTACCTGAATTTTAGCCCATGACAGATATTTACAAGTTGAGGAAACATATGGGAGGGCATACTTCATCGCAGTCTTAGCTAATTTGTTACAACAAATTCTAAAATTGTCTTATCATTTTATTTAAGTGTTGTTCGTTAAAATAGCTTCACTTTTATTCTACTTTTTTATATTTGTATGTATTTGAAAAAATATAAATCCCCTTCATTTTAATGGAGAAGGGGTTTTTAATTTTGGAGAGAAATACTTTGTTTACACTATTGTAACTCAAGTTAAATTAATAAAATATTGAACCATTATTTTTTTCTCTTGAGCATAGTTACAATATATCGGGTGCTATTATATGTTTTCTTTTCCTTTGCTTAAGATTTAAATGGTTATTTGATTTCAATTTATCATATATGTGTTGCAAGTAGTCATACATTTTTCACTATTGTTATGTGTGATTTAAATCATATGGTATATGTATAAATAACGAAATAATATATATAACATAAGCTTTATCATCAAATGTAATTAACTATTTAATATAATTTAACTATCATTGTTTGTTTTAACTTCATAATCTTTTGATGATCTATATTGTCATATTCTTTATGAAATATTTGTATATCATATATGTATTTATAAGCTTTCCCAGTTTAGAAATTAATTATAAATATTCATTATGTTCCAAATATTAATTACATTAAAACCAGTATACATCCATCTCATCCTTTTATAATTTTGTTCGAATGGTAAATTGGTCCCATAATCTAGTCAGAGCCACCAATCTAAATGGAAAAGGGTATTATCTAAGGTCACGATCGGCTGGTTTTTCCCGATGTTGAGGAAAATGTTTTGAGCCATAAACATTTTTTTCACTCGAAGGAGGGCTATTAGAATATGAATGGAAAAATGATTCAATCACAAATCACAAGGCCAATCTAAGAGTCGTTCTCCCTAAAAATCCCCACCAACTTCAAGATCATATTATAAATCTCTATAATATAGATCTTAAGTTGTTCACTCAACCACTGTATCTCCTAGCTCATTTCCAAAACAAAAGGAATACACTTCCACTCAAAAAAAATCAGTTTCATAAACACCTGAGCTACAAACTTTGATTTAGATATTGGAAGGGATTTCCATATCTGAATAAAAATCTACCCAAATTGATTTTTCTGAAGGAATTATTTTTTCATCCTTTAAATATTTTGGTGTTTTGACTCGATCCTAGAGTGAGAAACTTGGAATTCAACCATTTGAATTTCTATTACCCACTCATCGAAGAAGAAAAGACATTTCAAAAGCAGAATCTACATCTGGCAATATCACTTCAGCTTGTCCACCTCAAACTCCTTCCCTTAACCCTATTTTTCCCAAACTCCTCTACCTTCTTCTTATCATTATCTTTCTCTCATTTCCATTCAATCCTTTCCCACAAAAACAACTAGTACTACAGGGGAATCATCTTCAACAATAAATCCTACTAAATCCCCTAGTTTAAGTACAAACCCTATTGTACCTAATCCTCAAATAATGGCTAATCGGATATGGAATAACCTAGGGGCAGTTCAAATAGAAGCACCATTACAACCTCCTCCTAAACATCAAGAGATTTGGTTACCCAAATTTAATCCTGATGATGGCCTCCTGCAGAGGAACATCTTCACAATTTCATGTTAGCCATAAATTTGAATGGAGTTACAGAAGAATATTGTGTTGTCAGACTTTTTCCTTACATATTTTAAGGATCTGCAGGTACCTAATATTTTTCATTACCTGTTGGATCAATTACTAGCTAGGATATTTTTGAAGTGAAGTTTTTAATGAAATTTGGCGACGATCGAACAATTTCAACCTTAATTAATGATTTTCCAAATATTGAGATCAATTCAAATGAGAAAATAAAATATTTCAATTCAATATTTAACAAATTTTTAAATAAAATCCCATAAAATTCCAGACCTTGTACTGCTGTAAAAAATGAATGGTACATTAGTGTTCTTACTTCAAATATTGTTATGTTTGTAGATAGAGATAACAAAACAAAACTACTTGATAATATGAAAGAAGCTTTGTCCGTAGAAAAAACATTTCTAGCCCTTGATAATAAATTTGTTATTGATGAATGAAAAAGAACCAAGAAATTCACTTTTAGAGATGAATCCATGAAGAAAGCTCCTAAATATCCTTTTGATTTGGAAGGATTACAAAAGGTTCTCAAAACAATGTCTAATGAAATGATATAAATTAAGAATAAAGTTGCTAACTCAAAGAAGTCCTTTTGTCCTTTCAAAATAAATTAGCCATCACAACCACAACCTCCTACCATTATATCAAATGCATAATCTGATCAGGATGATGAAGAAGAAGAAATAGTTTTATCTATTGAAGAATCACAAGGAGATGAAATAGTTGAAGCACATGGTTTGTGGGACTTCATTCTCATCACTTTAGAAAATGAAGAGGAATAAGAAGCTCTACCAGTAAGTAATAGAAGTAACGGACCTACTTATACATCTCCATCAAATCAAAAACAAAATTCCCCTACTACTTCTACTAAGGAAAAAGGTATTGTTAAATAAAGTATTCCTACACCTTCTAACTCTATTCCAACTACTTCTAAATCTTCTTCTTCATCTAAAATGTTGGTAGTCTATGATACTATATAGTGTAATATTGTGGAATACATGAAAAATGTTAGGGCCAAAATTTCCCTATATGCGGTCGGCAAATTAAAACAACAACAGAATTTTTTACTCAAAGAACTAAATGCAATCCTTGCATCTCCATTACCTACTACTATCACTTCAAAAGCCTCAAAAGGGAAAGGAAAACCCCCTGATGTCTCCTTAGATATGATTGACCTTTCTGATGCTATTCCAATTGGAGAGAGATCCAATTCCCACACACCTCCCTTTTTATTGACTTTTGGGATTTTCAACAAGAATGTTCACAATTGTTTACTGGATTATGGTGCATCGTCTAACATTATGCCCTATGTAGTTTGTCTTAAATTGAACATTTCACCTCAGAAGTATGTTTTTTAGATTGTTAAACTCGATCGCAAAAAATTCAAAGTTTTGGGAGAAATGAATTATGTTTTAATTGGATTATTTTCAAATTTTAAAGTTTGTCAAATAATAGATATATTAGTTGTAGACATTCCTGAATTTTATGGTCTTATTTTAAGCAGAGACTGGTATGAAAAAATACATGGTTACTTTGTGACTGAATGGTCACATATGTAGCTTCCCTACAATTAAAAACCCAATCAAATCCGTGTTGATAGGGAGAAACATATGAAATATTCAGTGTTTTAATTTGAAGAAGAAAATGAATCAGTAGTATTCACAAATAACATACTTGGAAATTATTCTCTTGAATTTATCTTTGGTAACTTTCCATCACAAAAATTTCCCTTTATTGTTGATTATGTTTCTTCTCAAATTGAATTTTTTTATCAAACAGATTCAACTAGATGTATCAATATTGTGGAAAACCCTGTAAATAAGTGCGATGATTTATTTTGGACTCTTTATTTTGATGGATCAAAAACTAGTGATGATGTAGGAGCTGGTTGCATTCTAGTAAATCCTGAGGGTGAAAAAACTATGCTTGCATGCAGATTAGAATTTGATTGTACTAAAAATATTGTTGAATATGAAGCATTGGTACAAGGCTTACTTAAGGATATTATTCTTGATGTAAAATATCTTATATATTTTGGTGATTCATATATTTTAATCAAACAAGTTAGGAACAACATTCATTGTGTTTCTAGTAATCTTAAACTTTACCAGTTTTTGATCCAAAACTTAGCTTCTCAATTCACTGCATTCAATATAACTCTGATCCAAAGACTACAGAGTTATAATGTTGATCTCCTATCCAATGTTGCCTCCAAACTCATTCCACCTAAATATTTTAGTCCTGGTAGATTTTATAGTGAGTTAATTTTTCACCACTCCATTCCAGAAAATATAACCAATTGGCATTTATTTAATGATGAAAATTATATCCTAAGTTTATTAACCTTTGAAGGATCTTATTCTAATCAAATCAATGATGGTGATGAATATGAGAGACATCAAAACAATTCTTCTAGATACAACAATTTTCCTAAGCCTATAGTGAAATTGGAAGACTTGTATGATCTAAAGATAGGTTCAAAAAAGTAACTAATTGAAAAATCCAAATCTCTACATTAAGATTTGAATTGGTTAACCTAGGTGTTATGTGGATAAATCCTTCTTGCGGACAAGAACAATCTCCCTAGTATCCTAAGGATATCTAGAAACAAACAACCAAATCCAAACCATTCTCTCTAGATCATTTGTGATTCAGAATTATTATTAACAAAGTACAGGGACATGCCCCTACCTAAAGTCCAACGCTTGCCGAAATCTTCTATCCAGTCGCTCCAAAAGAGGTCACGTCAACATGTGAAACCTCCAATCAAAGACAAATAAAAGGATTAAAAGCACCTGCAAGATATAATAATTGATAAAACACTAATCTATCTCAGTGATCAAGGAATCTAAGAATTGAATTACTCAAATATATACATGAACAATTCAATGAGAAAATGGAATCCATTTGTATTAACTTGTATAATAAGAAGTAACCTTACAACCTTTTGCCTTAATGTTATACAGGTTCTTCCAGGGTCTTGAACAATCGTCCTCTCTCATATTGACAAGCCTTCTTCTCTCTGAACTAGCATAGAGTTATGGACATGAGTGTGTGATAATTCTCATATCAAAAATGGATAGTATAGAGAGTATGCTCTCTTAAGAAATTCTTCAACAATTACCACATATGTGTCTCTACCCTTGAGACTAAAACATGAGCTCAATTTATAGGGAAATGGAGGTAGTTTCAGTTCCATGAAGAGGGGGATGGATTCCTTTCATGAAGGGATTTGAGCTCCATATACCAAGGGATAAACTCCATGAGTAAAGGGATAAAGCTCATGAGTATAGGATAAAACTCGAACTGAACACGCTTCTAGAAGCTTCCAGTTGGGAGAATATTCGTCTAGCTGGGCTTCTAGAACTTAATTTTTCCTTTATTTGACTATTTACGGGGGTTCACAATTTGTATAAGAAAAATGTGCAGGATGTGCTGCAGGCTATAGAGAAAATATCTGCAGATCCGCAATCAAGGACTAGGAAAAGTGCAGAGTTATACTTTTTAGGGTTTTAATGAGCTTTTATCCAATTCCAAGACTTGGTTTTAAGAAAATTGTGGTTTTTGACTTCTAAGGGAGCGTAATACAGGTAATGATGAACCTATATTGACTATCAAATGTCACGGTGAAAAAATAACTTGTAATAGATTGCCCCCTAAAGTACGAATTCAAAGGTAGTTCTGAAGAATGAAGTGCTTTATCATTCCAAGGATTATATTGCAGACATACTGGTTGAAAGCCTCTAAAAACATTCAATGCAAACATATATTATGTAAATCATCGCTGAGGTAGGCTTTCCCATACTCAGATCAAAACTAAGTACATGTTCTGGTACAAAAATGATTTTAAAATTACGTCAATAGTAGACACAGTATGGACGCAACCATCTGTCATAAGCAGTATAGTGTATCATGAATAATAAAACTCCTTGCAGCCTGGATGGTGGAAACTAGATCCAGGGTCTTGATTTCCACTTCCCGAACTAGTACGATTATATCCATGCGATTGATTATGTCGAAGTCGAACATGGTAGAAACCACTTGATTACCAGTCAATGATGTGAATTGTTAACAAGTGTGAGAGAAACCACCAATAATGACAATGGCTCTCAAATTAATTAGTACAATCCACGAAGTGTGAATGAATTATTTGTAGTCGAACACTTCACAGAATCATTCGATCGAAGGTCAATGATGCAACCTGTCGTCGAAGGTGAGAAACCTGCCATTAGGGCATGCAGATCCCAACGTACTGATAGGATTCTAGATCAACTTTTTAAATGATGAGCTGTCGTCAACAGAAAATGACCTGTCATAGGAAAGCCTACGATACGAAACCATTAGATCAAGTTTTGAAGAAATTTTTAGCAAGGACTGACTCGGGGATGGTCAACGCGAATGGAGACAAATGTTTGCAATGAATGGTTTTATTTGAACTGTCTCTTGAACACATAATGACACTGCAGATGGTTTGGTAAAAATTGACCTAGAGCTAATACCCAGAAACCAGCTGAAGACTTTCAATGTGGTTTGATTAACTGTTATACAAAGTATTTTCCCAATCCAGGTACAAGTGTGACAAAAAGTGTCGTGTTCAAGAGTAATATACTACTTTTCAAAATAAGGGTGATAATTGGATTCATTTTCTCTCTCTTCCCCCACCATTTCTGGCAAGTACCTCTTTATTTTTGACAAGCTTGAGGAGGATAACATTTGCTTGTTGTGTAAACTCATCCTTCAGATGAGTCCAACTTAGTATTAAAATCGAACCCTAAGAAGGATTGGTTTGTTCCTGTTTGTAATTGATAGGTCCTTTACTGTTAAATTTTAATGAGTCCAGTACAGGTCAAACTCGGTGTTTTTCAATTTTAGGGAGTCAGGGGAAAAACATAAGAAAACTCTGTGGTTGTTCTTTTTAATAATTTTAGTCTCTCAAGCCCGAAAAAGGATAAAATAATACAAGAGAGAACTCTATTGACCATGATTAGTCAACATATACCTTTTTTGTAAATAGTCCATTTCAGTGCAGAAAAGGGGTAAACTTATACTAAAGGGATGACTGTTCATTTCCTTTAACAAGTTCGAATATTCAAGCACTTGGTGATATTTTCATATTTAGAGAGTCTGAAAAGGGCTTAAAAGAGAACTCCAGGGTTTCACTTTTTCATTATTTTCAAGAGCCCAAAAAAGTGATAAAAGTATGCTCAGTTGGCTAAATTTCAATTTAATTTACGAGTAGGAAAAGACGGAAAGAAATCGACATTTTCATGTGTTTTACGAGAATGAAAGATAGCAAAATAATCTCGAGATAGGTTTCATTTTTATACAAGCTTGAAACATAGGAAAAATTACGCTTGAGAGTGGTTTCATTTTTACACAAGCTTAAAACGTAGGAAATTTTTGCTTGAGATAAGTTTTAGTGCCCCCCAAGCGTAACCTGCAAGAGCATATGCCGCCCAATCTGTAATGTCCCAAATGGGGAAATTTTTGCTCCATTGGGAATATCTTAAGATATTCCAATATTAAAATTCCAAGAATATTAACAATCAACACTGAACTATTTTAGAGATTGACTGTTAGGGGCATTTACTGGATGTGTCACCTTCACAAGGAAGGATGAGATCCAGAGGCTACCTGGCCCACTAGCAAACTCTTCCAATAGAACTTGTCAAGAGCTAATATTTCCCTTCAAGTAATTTCTACAACAGTTGTCCATGAGGACGTTGTATAAGGAAGCCCATGTGAAAATAAGGCAATCCAGTGCTGGGATGTCTTGGAGTATATCTGATACAAACTCCCTACAGAATATAAGCCCAAAGAAATAACCCTAAGGGGGTTATTCAGATCTCCCACCAACAAGTAAACCGAAATAATGCTCAATGAGAGAATCTTCAGCAGTATTAAAACTTCAATATGTAACAGTAGTGAAATAATGCCTCATGAAATATAAGAAGAGTGAAAATATGATACATAATATGTAGCAGCAAATATAATACAAATTCCTTGAGGAAAATGCCTCTCAAGGTGAGCTCAAATCAGCCTCAATAGGAAATGTACATAAAACAAGAGAATACACTGCTACATAACCCAGCAACTCGGTCAATGCGCAGTCTATGAGGGAAAATGACTAAAAACTGGTATATATGAGAGGATATAACAATATAAGCTCAAATAAATATGGGGGAGCAATATCTCAACCTCGGAAAACATTATTACAACAATCCTCCAAGGGATTGGCTAGAATACATAAAAATGGAAAATGTCAGAGTTGCAGTGTAGCTACTGCAACTCAAATATAATACAACATAGGAGAAGGAAGTAGATGCTGCAATAAACAATGATACCTCCTCCAATGATATCCAAAGTGAAGGGGTTGATCCCCTTCCTGAAGATTTCACTCTCTAGTGCACAAAATGAACTCCTCCTGCAAACCCTCTCAAAAAATAACATTGTAGGGGAAAAGGACTACGCTGGGCATGAGAAGAAACATATGGCCCAGTGCCAAAATATGAAATATCAGCTCTGAGGTTTCCTTTGCTGATATCCTAGAGAAAGAGATGGCTCCTCCTCTACAAAACAAGCTCCGAAAATCAGATGATGAAGATCCCTCACTGCAACACAAGCAACTCCAGCGTTCTCTTGTTGCAAGAATAATGTAGTACCCACAAATGAATGCTTTGGCCTCAATCCAAGATGTGAGTAAGATGAATAACAATCTCTCCATGGCCTCCCATGGAAGAGAAGGGCATTCCTAAATAGGAATCCCTCTTGTGCTAAGCAGCACAAGCTCCTTCAGCTGAAGGAAGCTTCAACTTCGAATTCTCTCTCCAAAGATGAAGCCCCAACAATGGATCTCCTTCATCTTTTATGCATGGCATGCTTCCTTGCCATGGACCCCACTCACATTAGGGTTTCTCCCATTTCGAATTTCCCTCCATCCAACTACGCAATCTTCTTGTGCAATCTTCCCCTCTTAGGGTACGTTGTTGACTTGGGTCAACCATGGTCTAGCTCACTTGATTTTGGCCCTTTTCACACTTGGGGATGCTAACTTAAGCCACTTAAGTGAATTTTTGGCACTTTATGAGTGTTTATTATGTTGCTACATGGGCTCCTTCACCCATTTATTCACTTTTATTAACATAAAAGAAAAATTAATGTTCCAATTATCTCATTGCAAAATTTGGAACATTACAGTCCTCCCCTCCCAAAACTTGCTTGTCCTCAAGCAAGAGCAAGGATGAACTGAAAAATTCTTCCACTCAAGGCATGGCATCTGTAATAGCCTCATGTAAATCCTCCATCCCTCAAGCAATCAACCAAGAAAAATGAGTCACCCTCCAACTGGGAAACTCCTGAAAGTACTCCTCCACCTTGTGCTCATGAGAAATAGGTGGGCTTAATTCCTGAACTTGGTAAGCTTCATAGCCTACCCCACGCTGTCCTCTCTCCACTTATGATGAATGTGGAGTGAAAGCTGAACTTGGGCTACAATGGTGTTGCCTTCAAGAGGCAAGATGAAGTCTAGATCCCCAAGGATCTCTCCTACAACGCTGCAAATCAAGTTGGCCCAAATCATCTCACATGTGATGAGTTGGAATTCATCAACATATGGTATCCAAACAATCATATGGTTCACCTCATGGAAGAATACATAGTTGAACATGGTGACCATATCATCTCTCATACTCCTCTTGGAGCATGTGCTGCAAAAGAAATGGAGGTCTTCTCTCCCAAAGGGCACTTCCACCCAATGAGTCTCTCCCTCCTCATGATACATATGGGGCTGCTCCTGATATATGGCTGAAATGAAATGGTCTTCAAAAGAGACCCAAGCCACCCCATCAAACATAAATACCATGAAGTGCCTCCTCCAAAATTTCAAACTCTCCAAATATTTCCTCCCACATGGTGGAAAGAGGTGAAGCTTGACAATCATGGGCTGCCCATTGTTTCTCCTGAAACATTCAACATGCAAAGTGGGGAGAATCATACTCCCAATGGGCATCATCAACTCATATCCCACTCTCCAAACAAGCTCCCCATGAACCAATAAAAATCTGCAATGCATGGAAGCAAGAACCAATAGAAGCAAGTTGTCTCATGACAACCGGAAAGTGGATCATTGTTCCACCAAGGTAACCTGCGTAGTGCACTCCTGGCCTGCATCAAAATGGAAAATAGAAATTTCTTTGCAGCCACTTGTTTTCTGCCACATTCATCCTACAAGATGTGATCATGAAAGAATACTTTGGTGCCAAAGGTTCACACCAAAACTCATGTGGCTTGACCCCACAATCCACTACTAAAATAGCCATCATATCTGTTGCGATAGACCATGAGCATAACAAAAATAGTGTGCAAGAAGGAAATATCCTCCTTGATATCATGTGCTGCTCATAAAAATAAGAGAGTGCCAAACATAGAGCAAATGGTTACCTCCATCATCGATTACTTTGGCCTTTGAGCTGAAAAATGGCTCAAGTGAATAGTCCCCCTTACTGCAACATAGTAGGGGAGTGGTTGTGCCAACCATCTCATCGTATTTTGGGCCATGCATCTATCCATATGCTTATATGAAACCATTAATATGCCCTCCCAAATGGACTCCTCCATTAATGAAGAATATGCATGAAAATGCATGAAAGAAGAACCCATAAACATTGCATGTAGATCCCTCCTCTTGTGCTTGTGAAACCAAGCCAAGAAAGTCAAAATGTAGTAAGGAGTGATCTCCTCCATTACTCCTTCATGCTCATCACCTACATGCCTCCAAAGTACATCACTTGTGAAGTAGCTTCGAGAACACCCCAACAAGTAATCCAAGCCTTCAAGTGACAGCACTCCTGGCCTTGGAGTAGGGCCACTGTCATCTCAAAGCTCCCCTCTTTGACATGAATCTTGCCAAAGACTCCTCCCATCATGGCTACAAATGTAGAGCCCCTCCCATGAATAAGGTGCTACTTGAGCATCCAAGATCAAAGAGAAATCCTCTTGCACCATGCTAGTGCCTCCTCTCGCTCCCGCAACATACAAACAAAATTTGAGCAACAAAAATGTTTGTTGCTCCTCCATACTTCCACCATACCCAATCTAAAATGGGAACATAATGAGTGGTAAGAGAAATGCCATCCCATCATGATGCACCCATGCTCTCCTCTTTGTTCATCGAGAGCAACAATTGTGAAATGATCCTAGGACCTGTGGATTATGGATCCTCCACATTTCCACTAGGCACACTTCATCCATAAGGCTCTGATCTTTCACTACTACATTTGGCAGAAATTCTGACACTTGGTTCCGATGCTTTTGACCAAATGTCAGAAATTTCCCCAAATTTTTTCCATCCCGCCCAAAACCATCACTATACTGACTTTTATAGAAAAGTGTCGCAATACCGACACTTAGACAAAGTGTCGCAATTGCGACATTTGGAGGAAGACGTCGCAATTGCGACACTATAGCCCAAAGTGTCGCTATTGCGACGATTGCCTCCAAAATTTGCAAGTGCGACACAATGTCTAAGTGTCACAATTACGACATTTGGAGGCACCCGTCGCAATAGTGACACTTTTTCCGCCGTCAGTATAACGACACTTATATGCGCGCTACATAAAAATACGAAACTTGTATGCACGCTACATAAAAATGATTTTATTGTTTCGTATCCGTCGCAATAGCTACATTAACGTCTGATATCACATGCGCATTCACCCTCCGCTCTTGCAGAACAGCATTCGCCCTCAGCTCTTGCAGAACAGAATTCACCCTCAGCTCTTGTAGAACAACATTTGCCCTCAGTGTTCGCCCTCAGCTCTTGCAAAATGGTAAGTTCTTACTGCAGGCCCTTCCTCCTATAGTAGGGTTGACTCTATTGGGTTTTTTTAGTCAATTCCATTGGATTGTGTTAGGCTGTAGTGTTCTCTCTATATTTCAAGAATCAAGATTCAATACCCTCTATTATCTTCATCACCCAATACAAGATTTAAATTTTTCCCAAAGAAACGCTTATTAATTTGGCAGCCATTATTTCTTCGTGCTTTCAAAACCCTACATTTAAATGAAAACAAGCATTTCATTTCAACTACAAAAATCTATTAGTGTTCAAATGTGCATGTGTGCTACATTAACGTCTGATATCATGCGTGCATTCGCCCTCCGCTCTTGCAGAACAGCATTCACCCTCAGCTCTTGCAGAACAACATTCGCCCTCAGCTCTTGCAGAACAGCATTCGCCCTCAGCATTCGCCCTCAGCTCTTGCAGAACAGCATTCACCCTGCATATGCCCTCAGCTCTTGCAGAACAGCATTCACCCTGCATTTGCCCTCAGGTCTTGCAAAATGGTAAGTTCTTACTGCAGGCCCTTCCTCCTATAGTAGGGTTGACTCTATTTGGGTTTTTTGGTCAATTCCATTGGATTGTGTTAGGCTGTAGGGTTCTCTCTAGATGTCAAGAATCAAGATTCAATACCCTCTATTATCTTCATCACCCAACACAAGATTTAAATTTTTCCCAAAGAAACGCTTATTAATTTGGCAGCCATTATTTCTCCCTGCTTTAAAAACCCTACATTTAAATGAAAACAAGCATTGCATTTCAACCACAAAAATCTATTAGTGTTCAAATGTACATGTGTGCATCACTTGTGTAGGGTATTCCTTTTCCACTTTCACATTATCCAAGAATGTGTGCAGTATAGTTCATATTTTTTGTGATTTGGATTATCTTGAAAAAGGAAAGGTAAATTATTGCCCATGGAAAAAGAAGGTTTTCCCTTTTTACTACTGGAAATGGTACAAAAAAGTTCCATTTCTACCCGAAACTCCTATGAAACAGGAACCAAATAAAGGCCATGTCCTCAATGGACATCATTTTGCTTTGAAAATGGCCATTGCACCGTGTTGTTTCTTATATTACATCACGATAGTTTCTTAGGTCATTTCTTGTTTCTTGAGATGAAAAACAACCAAAGAAATCGTGAAGATCATTTCAAGAAATAAATGACCATTTCTCAATCATATCTCAACTATTTTTTATTTTATTCATTGGTTTCTTACTTTGAGAGAAATTTGACACTTTTATAAGGAATATAACATAAAAACAAAAAATGGGAAGGAATTGATGAGGTAGATGACCTTTAGTTGTTGTCAATTAAGAATTGATAATACACGATGCATGTTCTGTACTACAAACTAGATTCCTTCCTGGAGTTAGGACACAGAGTATTGAATCAAAGTTGTAGTTTCTAAATTCTTGTATTGGTTCATCAATCTTGAAATTCGGACATTGCATGCCTTCATTGCTTCATGTTTGAATAATTTGCATCATATCGTACAATAGGAAATTAGGAATTATGATTATTATTACTTTATGGATCTGTTAAGTTACTTTTAAGTTTGCATGGTTTAGTGTGAAGTTATTCTAGTGTGCCCCTAGGCCCAGGTGAAGGAATGCCAAGGACTGAGAACCCTAGTTTTTAAATGGTATTGTTTCTTATACCCAAAAACCCCTCAAGATCACTTCTTATTAGTTCTTAACAATAGTGTTGTAAACAATTTGAGAATTGATATAGCAAAATCTCGCACTTCTCAAGATAAAGTCCTAAAGCTAAAGTGTGATACCATGTGTAATTCAATAGCCCCATTGTCACCTCACCAACCTCTTTTCACTTCGGGCTAGCTCTCCTCCAACTCAAGGGGGTTCTCCCTAGTAGATGTTAGGGATCTAATGGCCCAACCAAACCAAGTCAAGAGCCCCCTAACTCTCTATGTTTACTACTATCAATCAAAATATTAAACAATAGGGTTAGACATGCATCCTGAAGATAAAATTGCCAGGGTATTTTTGGGTAATTTCAAAGGGAAAGTCCCCAAACACATATAATCAAGGAATTATAACGTGATTTCAAACATTAAATATCAACAAAATTGTTTAAAGGATATTGAAAGGAAAAGGTGATGGAAGATAGAAAGTGCCTTACTTAAATGCTCTAAGGATTTTTCAATAGTTGCTCCAAAAGCTTCACTTCAAGGCCCTTCAAGATCATCTCCAACAATGCTATACCATCAGCTTCAACAATGTTGCTCCAAAAATGTCCTCAAGGTATTCACAACAAGTTTACTAGAAGTTGCTCCAACAATATATTCAATAAGGTCTTCATTGTCAACTCGTCTCTTGTTTGGGTGCCTTAATGTGCAATGACATGTTTCTAGGACTGAATTCAATGCAAGGTATATTTGAAACTCTAACTCTGTCTTCCGGTGTCTTATTAGAAATTATTTCAGTTTTCATTTTGTGTTTTCAAGTTAGATATTGTTTTCAAGTTTTTACATTTATAATTTTATCGCAATGTGGCAGACTGATCAGAGCAGTGCAGGAACAACCCCGAGACGGGATGATCGCGGAAAGAGGCCAGCGGAAGAACATGTAAAGTGCCAGCATTGCTGTATCTTTAGGTATTTTAGTTATTTACATAATTGAAATAATATTAATTTTGTTCAAATATGTAGACACCTAGCCATGGTACACCTGATGATTCCCTCTTTGAGGAAGAGCTTTCTTCATCCCTATCTCCAGTGTTCTTGTTGCGAAAAAAGGCACGAGATGCAAGGTCAGAATTTAATACTTTGATAGACGCGCCTCAAACACTTGAAACAGAAGAGAGGATAAAAAAACTTATGAGCCAGATAGAAACATATCAAGTAATAATAAAAAGTCAAAAGAATATTTTTTTTGTTCTGCATGAGATGAATTGTGATAGTTTGATTTTTAATTTTTACATTGACTAAACTAACAAAACGTTCTTTTGTATGTAGCGTTTTCTGGCACTTGCTGAACCCAGTGTTGGTGGTAGTGGGACACAAGGGCAAGAGATTGCCCAGCAACCCTCTCGTACACCTTCTACTCCTTTAGGTGCCAGCCAAGAAACACACCCTGCCCAAGCAGACACCTAGCCAACCGCTGAACGTGTTGGAAATGATGAGGCTGATATGGCCAACTACATTATTGCGTTTCCTGGAGCTACACGTGTCAGCTCCACAGGGACCATTAATGGAACGTTGTTGGTGAATGATGAAGGTGTCCCTATAAAGCATGTACAACTCCCAGGTAAATTTTAATATTTTAACTATTTCATGTACTTTATCTAAAACATATTTATCATGATTTTTATTTTTAAATTAATGATAATATCTTCTTCTTTTTTGGTTTTATTCTGTGTAGAAAACAATGAGTTCTACAGGATTCTGGAGAGCCATGCGTTGGTAATTTTTGGCCCAACCATACGTACAGGGTGGAATTCCCAGAATTCCAACCTGAAAAAAGAACTTCTAGATTATCTAGAAGCCCTTTTTGGGGTCGGCACATTTGACAGAAAAGCGGTGGCTCAGGTAGCCGGAAAATATTTGAAATATACCAAGGACACCTATAGGACGCAATTGAAATTTAACCCTAGATACGAGCGTCCTCTCATAGTTCCAGAGAGTGAGTGGAGAGCACTCATCCATGACGAAAAAGAGAAAAGGGAAAAGAAAGAAGGAAAAATGGCAACTGGACCCGCAAGGTAAATTACAACTTTAATTCAATAGCTTTAATTTTCTCTATGTCTAAAATAAAAGTGTGCTACATCATATCTGACTTCAATCTTTTGATGCTAGGTTGCCTGACACCTCAAAGGCAACCAAAGCTAGGATAGAGAAAAAGGGCCATCACAAGCTCGGCCAGGGTGGCTACTTGAAATTAGCTGCAAGAATTGTAATTAAGTAGCTAAACATCTTATAATTAATTGTATCGCCTTCCAACGTTTTTGTAATCCTATTAGATATGATTAAAAATACACAATCATATGTAATGTAGGGTGATGACTTCAGAACAGAAACTATAGAGGAAGATAAAAATATCGCTTTCCGTTTTGGCTATCAAGCTGTAGTTGAACGTCGTAGAAGCTTGGGGCAGGTCCCAAGATCTAGAATGCCTGATAAGGTAAAACATTAACCTTTCAATATTTTTGTTTTCGTCCATAAATTTAATGTCTAACAACTTTGTTTAAATCAGGGGAGCAACACTACTGACGAGGCAAATAACCCAGTTTTAGAGCCAGATGTAGATGATCCTCTCGTGCAACCTGATCATTGTAGTGGGGACCAGGCCGACAATGCTGCTATCAGTGAGGGCCGTGACGGTAATTAATTTCCACTTATAATTTTTTCTAATTATACCTTGATGGTTGTCCTTATAACGTTTTTTATTTAAATGACAGAGAATGTTTCCCTTGAGGATCTTACCACCAGAGAGGAAGACAGGGCAACAGTCCCAACGGCGACAACTGGTGCACCAGGTAAATAATCTCATTGCAATTTTTTTTATTACTATTACCGAACTAGTTCAATGATATTTAAAAACTGACAATTAAAATTTAATATTATCTGTTTTTGTAGGCGATGCCCCGTCACTGGATGAGACCAGACATCGTGACTACGCAACTAGGTCAGCGGCGACAACTGTGCACCAGGTAAATAATCTCATTGCAATTTTTTTTATTAATATTATCGAACTAGTTCAATGATATTTAAAAACTGACAATTAAAATTTAATATTATCTGTTTTTGTAGGCGATGCCCCGTCACTGGATGAGACCAGACATCGTGACTACGCAACTAGGTTAGCGGCGACAACTGGTGCACCAGGTAAATAATCTCATTGAAATTTTTTTTTATTAATATTACTGAACTAGTTCAATGATATTTAAAAACTAACAATTAAAATTTAATATTATCTATTTTTTTAGGCGATGCCCTATCGCTGGATGAGACCAGACATCGTGACTACGCAACTAGGTCACCAGCGACAACTGGTGCACCAGGTAAGTAATCTCATTGCAATTTTTTTTATTAATATTACCGAACTAGTTCAATGATATTTAAAAACTGACAATTAAAATTTAATATTATCTTTTTTTGTAGGCGATGCCCCGTCACTGGATGAGACCATACATCGTGACTACGCAACTAGGTCAGCGGCGACAACTGGTGCACCAGGTAAATAATCTCATTGCAATTTTTTTTATTAATATTACCGAACTAGTTCAATGATATTTAAAAACAAACAATTAAAATTTAATACTATCTGTTTTTGTAGGCGATGCCCCGTCACTGGATGAGACCAGACATCGTGACTACACAACTAGGTCAGCAGTGCGGGTCGAGAGGCACAAAACAGGAGCAGAGCACGATGATATTGATGATGTAATTAGGAGCTTTAGAAATAGGAAGAAGAAAAAGAAAATTTGATAATGTAAAATATTGTATTATTATAAGACAAACGTTACCATACTTGGAACGTTTTTTGCGTTATATAAAAAACTCATTTATCATATTATTTTTATGTCAAGCATTAATTGCAATGTTTCCTTGCGTACTTTTTGTTGAATTGTTTTTTTATTAGTTATTGAATATTTTTTTTTATGCTCATGAAGTAAAAAATGAAATATATATTGGGTATTGGGGAATTGAGAGTGATGTGAGGGGGGGGGGGAGGGGCCATAAGAGCTTCCACCTTCACGTGGTTGGCCCTGTTTAGTAGAGAATAATTTATTGGAGCGATTTAATCTTGGAGAAAACCTCCCTCGATCCAGCGTAGCAACAAAAAAGTCACTGTTGACTTAGTTTCTACTCTTTCATATCGTGGGAGGCTTGTTCCAAGTTCATGCGACTCCAATAAATTGTTCTTGAAACGAAGAGGAGCTTATTCAGGTATGTTTTGACATTTTAAACATATGTTCTAACATTATCATAAGAATGCATCTTAGAGTAAAAAATACTACATCAATTACTTGTATTTATTGTATAAATAATGATGGATTTTGATTGACTTGGCAGTGCAGGTACAAATCCTCTTGCATCATGAGCAATACAACTTGTCAACCAGGGTCATGTCCAGGATATTTTTTCTTGTGCGCTTGACCAGGTTTGCAATGTCACATTTTGTAAGTTCCTTTACAGTTCATAATTCAATATTAAGCTTGTTCATGATTATTATCTAGGTTTTTTGTATGTGTTTTTTCATCTATTTGATTGTAAGCAACTCTGCATGTTTCCTGTTGTTCACTATGATTTCTCCCATTACCACTCCAGGATGAATCCAAATTTATTGTTACATAGGTTACTTTATTGTTACTATGATTTCTCCATTTACGATTTCATAGGTTACATCATGTAAAGTTGTCAATCTCAGGTTGGTGATGAGATTTAGTTCTCCAAATTTGGGGCTTTTCTGATATTTTCTCCCTCATGTCATTCCTGCATCACCTCGTTGTTTGAGCATGCCAATTGTCTACCACTTGTACCAATTGGCACATGTCAATCTCTGAGTGGTGCCACATTTCACCTATTGTCAGTGAGAGTTTAGGGTTTCTCTAACATAGCTTCAGAAATCCGATTCAGTGCCTGCTTGAATATTGTCACATAATACTCATGGTTTGGATTGATGAGCATGTTCTGAATGGTTGGTTGATTCATAATAACCACCCATATAGTCATCTTGAGATATTTCAGAAGATTTCTCGGGTTTCCTTTTTCACCGTTTCTAGTGGGTGGGATGGTGTGGGGTGATCCATCAATACTGGTGCTCTTGTAGTAGGGAATTTGTTTTTGGGGATATAAAGGAGCATTTGATGTAGATATCCCATTGGATGCATTCATAGATGGGCACGAGAGGTCAAGAATTAAAATTAAAAATATGCAACCTCTAGCATGGCAACCTGAAGGCCGCGAGAGACACTGGTTAAAGATTGTTTTGTGCTGGCCTTAATATAGTCGTGATTTCTTTCTATTATCTTAATGCAAATATATAGTCCGGTCTCATTAAAATGAGGATTTTGGTTGTATTTCTCTTTGGTTGTTTCTCTCTTAATGCTCCAGAAGTTGCCAAAAGTTACGATAGTTGTTTAGTTTGCCTGTTACAACTTAAAAGTGGTTTTTAGCAATGGGAGTCATGTTTTTTAAGGTTCATACTAATATGAAGATCTTGTAATTCTATATTAAGGATAAGAGAAGATGGCCTCTACTTTGGGCAGTATGACAACAATTGCCACATCTACCTCATTGGGTAACAATGGAAAGGGGAAGAAGTTGGGTGCAATGTTTGATAATTATGGCAGACAATTATCTTCTCTTTCAGTTTTTTCACCCATTTCCTTTAATCGCTCAAGCAGAAGAGGGACTCTGAGATTACACGATAGAGAGAGGGTAGTTAATACAAGAGCTATGGAAAAGGAGTTGCACTTCAACAAGGATGGCTCAGTGACAAAAAAATTGCAGGGCGGAGAAAAAATTATGTTTAAAGGAAGGTCACCTGCACGTGAAACTTCACTGCAGTGGATCTTTCCTTGTCCACTTATATTCAATTTTAATGTGTTATTTTAATTTTTCATGGAGGGTTTTTTTGGCATATGGTCTGGCATTCAATTGCACACTTACTGAAAGCATTGTCAATTTTTCTTGCAGGCGATGTGAACAAACTTGTTGATCTTGTTGGAGTCACCCTTGGGGCGAGGGGCAAAATGTTGTCTTGGAGAGCAAGCATGGTTCTCCAAAAATAGTTAATGATGGTGTGACAGTAGCTAAGGAGGTAATTTGTAGATGTGTGCTCTGGTTTTCTTTTTAACGTTGTATTAGTTCCCCCTCTTAAATGTCTTAGATTTGGTAAGCATAATTTGAAAACTCAAAGGTGAAAGGAAACATATTTGTTACCTAGTGGTCTACTTGGCCTATGGACTAGCCACATCAGAGTAATGCATAAAGCTTTTCACAACAATAAAGGAAAGGGTTATGGCTGAGTCAAATTTTATTGTTATTGACAGTGTAATGAAATGTATCTCAATGCTATGGTTTTGGCCTTTTTATTGGTTGAATTAGAGGACCGAGTTGAAAATATTGGGGCCAAGTTGGTAAGGCAAGCTGCGGCAAAGACAAATGATTTAGCTGGGGATGGAACCACAACATCTGTTGTTCTTGCACATGTTGGAATATTGAAAAATTCCAGAACAATGAATGGAGAATAAATCTCCCTTCTTTTAACACAGAGAAAATAAAAATTTCTTTGACAGGAGACAAAGTTTCAATACTTTGAAAACAAACTTCTATTCCCTTCAATAACTCAAAAAAAAAACTATTACAATTCTTCCTCACTGAGAGGGATTACAAAATTATGACTGCTACAAAACGCAGTGCATAAAACCAACTCACTGTCTGTTCAAAACAAACATACTCTGTCTCTAAAACACTCTGATGTGTTTTTCACTTTCGCACTACTGTGCATACACACTTAAAAATTTACACTCAGTCTTTCACTTTTTACACACTGCTGTGTAATAAAAAAATTATGTACTGTCTATAAAAAAAACTACCAAGTTTTTTTGTCCTTTTTATTTTTATATGCCGTAACATATAATTATGCAATAGGAGAGTCGGTTTCCATTATACTGATTTCAAGCTGTTTCTTCATAACAACATAGGTTTTATTCACATAAGATGCAATGGTTTTTAGCTTTCTACAGGGCCAACATATGACACATCAAGCGAGCTAGTTTTTGCCTATGATCATTATGTTTTTTTCTTTAATCTTGATGAGTTCAGTAATAGATGACAACATTTCCCGTTTTTAAGCGCTGCTCTATTTGTTTTTTCTTTATCTGGACTCGTAATCTGGTTGGGGTGTTATGCCTCCATATTTGTATGATCCCCACATATTTTTTTCATTTTTGACTCCTTCTTCCTTAGAAGTTGTCATGATGGAAATTGTTTCGGATCGGGTTTTCTTATCATCTCATGATGGGAATGTAATGTTTTGTTATATGCACTGTTAATAAAAACAGCGTTTTTTTCTTTCTGAAAAAAAAAAAAAAATTAAATAAAATTAAAAATTAAAAATTAAAAAAAAATTTAAAAAAAAAACATATTATAATAAACCCTCTTTTTAAAAAAATAAAATTAAAACTAAATTCTATGGCCCACCTTTCATTTCGCATATGATATATATATAACATATGTTTAAAACATATGTATATATTAAAGCATACATAAAATTAAATTATCAAAATATTAAAGAACCCTTTCCGTCGGACTTCAAAAGTATGAATAGATTGAATTTCAAACCAAATTCGCGTTCCAAAATGGGATGCTGACGTCTGCCTAATTTGTAACGCGAATTCTCAATCCAATGTGCCTTATAAAAAATTCGGGTCCGGTTTTCAGGTTTTCAGATTCCCTTCAATTTCATGCGATCCAAGATTAATGCTCCACGTGTCCTCCTTTTGAATTTACAAAACTGGGGGGTAAATTTCTGTTTGTTTAATTTCTGGTTGGTGAATTGCGTTAATGCTGGTTGTTGTGTTTAAATACAATCTTGTACAGAAATATGGTAAACGCTTGCCTTTTGAGTAGGCTGGTTTTCCTTTTTGCTGATGGTTTGGTGTATCTAATTGAATTAGTTGCCTAAGGTATTTTTGGTTGCAAACTCCTTTTCATTTTTCATACAGTATTGGCCTTGTGGAATACATTCGATTGTGTGGTCTTGTTAGATCTACAACATTTGTAGTTGTTTAGTCTTATGCTTGAGGTGCACTTTTATTATGGAAATAGTTGATGCAATATTGTCATTTAATCCTTACTGCAGGGTAGCATGTTGAGAAGTTTCTTGTGAAACATTTGGTATTCAAAATGACACTTGATCCTATATAGCATCATGCACTTGACTTCAAAATTCATATTCAAAGTGTGCCAGACAATTCTTGCAAAATTTCAAATATTTATGTTGTTTTAAACCATTATCCTTTTCATGTATTGGATGCTGAAAATGAGAAAAAGACTTTGGTATGAAACCAACTGGTGAATAATTTCCAGCAAAACAACCACTTCCAAGACATGATTTAGAAGTATAACATATGTACTTATGAAGCATAGAAAGATATCCTTGATGCATTGTCAATGTTTGGCTAGGGTTATTTTTGGAGAAAATAACTCCTTGTTCCTAGAATAGTGATCTTCAATACAAGTAAATTCTAGAGAAGAGAGATCATCGTGTGACATAAACCTATTAACAAAAGTGAACAGGGAATGATTATTAATTATGGCATACTAAGTTGTCAGTGTTTTTGACTATTTGTCTTTAACATGTAAAAATGTTAAATTCCAAACTTACATCATCATGGTTTGGCATCATGAGCTTGACTAATTGTCCACCATGCTCATAATTTCATTGTTGTCTTCATATCTATAAACAACATTTCAAATAATAATAAAAAATTTCTATAAGAAAAATCCAGACCTCCATGTTGCTGCTCCTTGTGAGACAAAGTCAAAATTGCATTACACAATCGACACATAAGAATCTCCTATATCCCAGTGGTATGTATCCAAATTCTTATAATAGTGTCTTCAAGACTTATGTTGACATTTCCAATGAGATATTTAAGCAATGAAAGATGGAGCCTTCTTCATTGTTGTATATGTAACAGTCTTTTATTAATATAAAGATCGATGGTTTTGTCTTTCTGAAAATGAAATGTAAAAATAATTTATTATGGTCAATTGAAAAGTTTTTTTTTTAAAGCTTTTCATTATGGAAGGGCAACATAGATATATGCCCTTCTAATTGAAATTCGGACCTGCCCTTCAAATTTGATCACTGTGTGGGACCTTAACAAACAATAAAACTATTCTGTCGCGCGTTATATAAAACATATAACAAAACCTTTGTCAAAACTTCAAACGAACCCTTTAGCCGTGGGTATTTCATCACGAATTGATCATTTTACCATGTACCTTCTTCTAGAGTAATATTCTTCCACTTGATTAGGTACTTCATAATGGTTATATGTCAAAGAGATACAGAATGTTTATCTATAACTTCTTGTGGTTCAAGAATCAACTTTCATTCTTCATCTAATTTTGGAAGTTCTATTTACATTGTCATATTTTTCCCAAAACCTTTTTTAGGCAAGATACATGAAAAACCCTATGAATGCTAGAAGAAGGAAAATATAACTTCTATACCACTTGTGCAATCCAATGAATAATTATTTAGGGCCATAACATTTTTGAGCTAATTCTTTATTCTTCTTTTTATTGAATGAAGAATGCTTATAATGCTATAATCTAAAAAATACCCAATTACCCTCCTCAAATTATCTTTCACTTCAATGTTGTTCCCCTTGTTGTTTTATCATTTTTCATGTCATTTGAAGGTTTTCCATAATAATTTTCAAAGTTTCTTTAGTATTTTCCATATGTGACTCTGTTTCCTATACTTTGGACTTATATTGCAAAAAGTATGAGATACTAGGAGTTGGATATCCATAAAGAGCCTTAAATGGGGAAATTTTAGTAGATGTGTGATAGGTAGTATCATATTACCATTCTTCCTTGACGAACCCACTTCATCCATTAAGATTGATTTTCTAAAGAGTAACATTGTAGATAACCTTAAAAACATTTGTATAACCTTAAAAAAATTTGTTAACTATTTTTGTTTGACCATTTGATTGTGTTTGATATGTAGAACTCATGGCAGCTAGTGTTTCTCCACTCATATTAAATAATTATTTTAAAAATTGTCTTGTTACTATTACTTTAGGAAAACCATGAAGACTATGAATTTCTTTCACGGACACTTCTGCCACTTGGCTTTTTGTTTATGTACTTTGAGCTCTACAAAAAAAATCTACAAAATTTGTCTATATAAATGACCACAAAAATGTAATACTTACCTTTATATTTCAGTAACCCTGTAATAAATTCTATTGATATATCTTCTAGTATTTTAATATGTATATGGAATGGTTGAAGTAACCCTAGAGATTTTACTATCTCTCTTTTATTTATTATGCAAACCTAACCTTCTCTTACAAAATTTTGAATATCTTTCTTCATTCCTTCCAAAAATATATTTTTTGATCCTTTGAGATGTTTTAAGGAACCCTGTGTCCTACCATCAGAGAGACATGGGACTCCCTTAATATTTGTTTATTCAAATATGCTTGCGTGCATAAAAATATTCTACATTTGCACCAAAGTATATCTCTCTTTCACAGCCAATGCTCCATAGAGTTCATCCCATCCTTTATAAATTTTAGTTTTTGTTTAGTATGTTGTAGCCGCTACAACAGCACCCAAAATTTAGGGTATATTTAAAATTTCGGGTTCCCCCTCTGCTCGCTTAGGCATTAAAGTCTTCACCCGACCTGCAGGCAACGACATCCCGCCAACCTATCCCCAACCCCTCATGAGTTGTCTCATCACCACGACCAGATGTTGTTGCTACAATCACGCCATATGTGGAAGGGATCATTCAGCACACACTCGAACGCTCTTACCGCAATTACGCCATGAGCACATTCAAATGAAAACATTTTTGTGTATTTGAAATTAAAGGCCCTCTCGTCGTGAGTCATTAAGCATGTGGACTGAATACGTATTTAAAGCTCGTTAATTTCATATGTTTTATCTAGGGACACCATCATCAAAGAGTAATTGTGATTGTCGTAATGTTCCACACAGGTCGACCCCACGGGTAACAAACTCCTCAGTCGTGTCACAACATCAAGGGAAATGAATTGAGCTCAACGACGAGGCCAGAGTTGCGGAACACGGGAGGAGGAGGAGAAAGTGATGAGTATTGTTAAAAGGAGGATAGTGTGATACGTATCGATCAGAGAAAGAACCTTTTATGTCACCAACGCAAGAGGCTTTCTTCATTAGTGCACACCAGAATTTTTGGAGATCCTTCACAAGGTCAGCTCCATGTCGATGTCTGTACACAAAGGAACGTATTTCACCACCCCGACTAGCCTAGCCCAAAGTGTAGCCCGGTGAACAAAGTGGACTCAGAAGACTCACATTGAACGACAATCTCATTCAAGGTGTTTTCGTGTCAAGCAGCGGTGTGAAAACACACATGGTGGTGCTGGCAAGCCAACGACAGAGTTTTAAATATGTCAACGCACCTTTGAGAAGAAACATCTGTTAATTTTGAGATACATACTGTGGCATTATTTAGGCTGCAAGGAATACATGTGGAGGAACGAAAGGCCTTAAAACCCTAGTCTCCTTTGCTCTTACATGTCCATAAATATTATCTATGCGAAACTATTAGAGATGGAGAATTTCAAATTGAACCTAGAAGGTTATGTTTAATGCATACACTTTTGGTAGCCAAGCAGATTGATGCATATGCAAAGAAAGTCTCTAGAGCCACATGATAGAAAGGGTCAACATTAAAAGCGGCCATCATGTGGTTTGAGTAGCAAATTTCAACTCTCGACCTTTCAAAACAAAAAAAGCATTCATGTTATGAGATGGTGGCCATGGCATAAAATATTGTTATCTAGTTGCGCTAGCAATCAGAGGAAAAGAAAATGTCATGTTGTATATTAACAAACATATGGTTTTAAAGCCATATGAGAACACGTGTTAGAAACATATGAAATCCCATTACAATTGAAATAAAATATTTTTATGGTGGAGTGGAGACCTATGGTAAAACATGGTGAGCGAATATTATGACAAACCCATAGTGACATGTTGTAATGGTGGGCGCAAAGGTTCGATGGCAAGTTTTTTCTACCTATGGTAAATAATGTGAACAGACGTGTATTATATTGCGGTCAAACCTCACGATAAAAGGTGGAACAGAGCTGCATGGACACGCCGCATGGAGCCAATACGACGATGCATGCATTTTTAAACTGTGATAACGCATGTGGGATAGGTATGCATATAGCGGTCAACCTCACGTTTGAAACCCAATGCAAAACTACATGCACACGTTGCAAAGGGATAAATGTTCGATGGCGGGTTTTTGTTTGAGTGCAAATATATACGTATGTTGTGGTCCAAATTTATAATTAAGGCGCAAATGTTCGATAACGTATATTATATAGCGGTCCAACCTCACGATAAAAGGTGGAACGGAGCTGCATGGACACATTGGTCGACTCTACGTTGGAGATCGTGGGAGCAGAACTATGTGAAACCGTTGCAAGTGGGCACGCATTCATGGGCCAAGGTTGCATTGCAAATTTACACCAAGGCACAAACCCATATGCTTTCAAAACCATAGTGTATGTTGAGGTTTCAACGTTGGAATGGATATATGGGAGCAAAACATCATAACTAACCCACCATGGCATTGTGACATTTATGGTTAAAACAAGGCAGGGTTGACGGTCAAACAACTTACGTTGAAATGTACATTTTCAAAACAATGTGAGGTGGCAAGCAAAACCATACAAAGCATTGCATGGAGCCACATGTCCGATGCCAAGTTTTCAATCTATAATAAACATGCGCAGCATATACATATAACGGCCAGATTTTGTGAAGCCCAACATCGTAATAAATATATGATAACATGCAAGCATGGCACTGGTGGAGACTGGAATTATGGTGAACGTTAAAGCGGAGATAATGATGGTCAAATTTTACGTTCGACATTTCATCCTGCTGCAGCACAGCCACAGCACGCATAAGGCAGTCCACGGCATATTTTTTGGGCTCTCCGCCACATGTGAAAGGATGTGTTTTGATCCAGTTAAAACAACGGCAGTGTTTGCCATTACCCAGCGTACATTTAGCTGTGACAACGTGGAAAATGGAATGCAATTCCATCCTGAATGCATGCACACGGATTCAGCTGTATTGGTTTTGTCATTTGCAGTAGGATACAGATCCGCCAGGGAAGAGCGAAGTGCTCCATCGAACCAACGCAGCAGCGGCTATGGAACGTTATTTCCAGAATGACAGATCCTTCGATGTAGTAGATGAAAATATTCTGTTACGAGATAAATGTTCCACCTTCAAAATTATATCAAAGTTGCTGACTCGAGGAGGCCTGGCGTTCGGTGTTGAATCATTATGCTCCTATCCCAGCCTATTCGAAGTTTTCTGAGCCAGCCATGTCCACCAGCACCAACCTCCCTCCAACTGATGGCACATCTTCTATAATCATGCAATGGCTGCAAGAGCTCCTCTCGTTGCAATCGGTACTCTTCACAACACGCTTTTCTCCACCACTTGTATTTCTCGAACAACGTCCTCTGCTTTCTTCCCACTTACTGAATATGCATTTTTAACCTTTCGACCCCACACATCCAATCTCTCATGCCTTCTCTGCTACTTGAATTCATATTCCGCCACTCTACTGAGCATGCCTCATGCTTCCAATTACTTCCACTTGGTGTTCTTATTTCTTCCATGGAATTCGCCCCCCCATTGTTGCTGCTGCTCGCTGCCACCCTTTAGCTTATCATTTGATTTTTCAAATCATAGAGCCATTAGGTTTCGAAAAGGCCGCAAGTTAAAATGAATTTCGTTGACATGACCAAAACATGCTTCATATCTGTGCTGCCAAAGAATACATGAAATGAATAACTCCAATCTCAATGCATGCCCAGCAGATCGACGTTATTAGATTTCCTTTGGAAGACTGGTTTTTCTAACGTCGTGTGAATATAGCATGGCAATAAGCCCATGCCTATCAAGCAGTTCAATCCAAGAGGACTTTGTGCATGGAAGAAAATTTATGATCCTGACAGAGAAAGGGCACAGCGAAAGCTTACCCCAACCTCTCTCTCCGATCATTCAGTAGCCCCACACTTGACTACACAGGGGTCTAATTTTATTATTTTCATTTTTGCAATTATTTAAACATGCTCTTAGTATCGATATCAGATCATGAATATGTGTAACCTAAGCCATATGATTGCAGGTGGAGGTGGTGGGTTTGCACGACGAGTTGGAGTTTTTCCCAGCAAGTGAGAGGACCGGTTTTCAAAGCGAAGAACGTGAGATGAGGAACACTGCTATAAAATCCGCAGATCTGCAACCCTTTTGAAGTCGCAGGTCGCAAGGTCGCATCTCTGATTTTTCCCAAAAGTTGCGACCCCGCGACCCAGCGACCTAGTCGCAAGGTCAAAGGGTCTCATTTTTATCTTTTTCCGCGATCCGCGACCCCACGACCCAGCGACCTAGTCGCAAGGTCAAAGGGTCTCATTTTTATCTTTTTCCGCGATCCGCGACCCCACGACCCAGCGACCTAGTCGCAAGGTCGCAAGGTCGCATCTCTTCGTTTTTTCCACATTTTGCGACCCCGCGACTCAACGACCTAGTCGCAAGGTCGCATTTCTTTGGTTTTCCTCCTTTTTGTGACCCCGTGACCCAGCGACTTAGGCGCAAGGTCGCAAGGTCGCATGTGCATCTGTTCTCACGATCCGTGACCCAGCGACCTAGTCGCAAGGTCACAAGGTCTCACCTTAGACATTTTCTTACAACCCGCGACCCCGCAACCCAGTCAGGTTGCAGGTCGCAACGACAGCTCAGGTCGCAGGTCGCAGAAAAGACTGGGTCGCAAGGCAGCCCAACGGTTAAGAAGATGAAAATTCAAGGAAGCCCAAAGGGCAGGTTTTGCATTATAAATACTCCTTCGGGAGCGTGTAAAAAGGAGATATTTTGTTTGGGCCTCGAGCCGAGTACATTGTATTACTAGTAGATTATACATTTAATGATGAATACAAACATTTTGTAAAACCCCTTTTGTGGATCTGGTGTTATTTTATGTATGAGCACTGTTGAGTATTACGTTTTCAGTTTCTGAACGTCTTTGTACTAAGGGAACTGTATTTTCAATTCACATCACAGTTGCATAACAGTTGTTGAGTATGTTAATGGTGGTTGAGTTATTTCACTTTCTTAGCGAAAGTTGATGACTTTGTTTATCTACGTTTGCACTATCATTTAAACTTTTAGGAAGTGAAGGGTGTTCTTGCTATGAGGAATTGTTTCCTTTGCGGTCAGAACAGTTTACAAGCATGACCCCAATGAAGTGTTGCTAGCAACACTTCCTTCGGTCTTCATGCTTTATTATTTCATCTTGCTACTCATTAGTGTTGCATGTACATTTAATGCATCAAGCATATGTCTTGTATCAGTTGATTAGGTGTCTATCCACTGTTTTATAGAGTTTAAGCGAGACCCAAATCAAAGGAAAAATCAGTGGTAGCCAGACCCACACCCCGGACGGGATCCCTATTCCAAACGGTTCAAGGTCTAGTTGGGACCTTTTACCGAGGAGATCCCCTGCTGTTGGCCAGACAGATTTTCCCGTCAACATAATTGGTGCTAGAAGGAGGGCCAGATGACAAGCTGAGCCCGGAGAGCCTGCAGTTAATCCCATATCTGTAATGGCTCGTTCCCAAATCATTCTCCCGAGATTTTTGTTGGAGTTTTATAAACCTGGATACTTTATCCCCGATGAACTTATGTATCACTTGTCCCAACTAAAATTTGATGGTGAAAATGGGGTGTCCATAACCCAGCACTTTTTAGATTTCTGTGATTTTGGTGAGTGCCACGAAATTGACGATGAAGGTTTGATTTGTTTGTTGTTCTTCCTCACTCTCGAAGGTCGCGCTAAGCAATGGTGCCGCACATTGTCGGAAGCTTCCATCCATTCATTTGAACAACTCGCCAGTGAATTGCGACAAGCTTTTCACGGGTACGATTTGCAAAGTGTAGTGATAAAGCTAAATGACATTAGAATGGAACCTTAGGAATCTCTAGACGAATTCTCTATCAGATTTGTTCATTACTGTTTTGAGTTCCCTGAAAGGGATGTCGATTGGAAATGTTTAAATGAACAATTCAAGTATGTGATTCTCGTTTCCCTTGAACAATTTCAATTAGATCCTAGTATTCCCTATGATGACCTGCAAGTCACCGGATGTTCCAATTTTGTCCCTAATGCTGCGTTGTCCATCTCCCCGAGTCCAGACCACATTCAAGCCTCCAAGGAGAGTATTGCTATGTGTGAAATTCTCGCTCCTCCTCCTGAGTTGTCGGATAGTCGAGGTACGACCTCGAAAGTTCTGAGAAATTATGGATGGGTGCATGGGGATGAAGCCTACGGTACTCCCTTTGTGTATTTCATGCACCATGTTGAATCAGAGCTTGAAAGCCCCAGTGGCTCATTATCTCCCTCGGTTCATGAAACCTACCGCCAGCCCACTCGGTGTCTCCCTGGGCACAAACCTAAATCTGATTCGCATACTGATTATGAATCGACTCCTACCTCGGATGAATTTGATTCCCTTATAAGGCCTGCCAGATCATCGTTTTCTCTAAATGACACGGATGCGCGTTTTGAAAAGCCTCGTATGGTTAATGCCCCTGCGACTCAATCTATTCGTTCATTATTCCCCGGTTGGTTTCTCGATCCCGTCACACCAGTAATTTCTTCAATACATTCAAAATTTCCTGGTATTGGCGACAATCATAAGCACGCAGATGGTATTTCACAATCACAGTTCAAAATCGATGAATCTTTCAGATCTGATCTTTCTCACTCAGAGTTTTTAGACACCCATAGGAGCGATTATCTATCTGGGCAACCTCAAGATGTCCTCTTTATTGATCCATCCCAGTCGGTAGCTCTCAAGGAGCCTAACATGCCAGGTACCCAACTCGACCACATTGATGGTTGTAGCGATCACTCCTTATCTGAAAGCATATTCAATCATACCACTGATGATTGTCACTCACATCTCTTTTCGAACCATGTGGAGACACTAGCATTTGATGATTTGCTGTGGGAAGTTTCAAGTACCCATCAGAAAGTCGAAGCGCTTCATCTTCTGCCAACTGTTTCTGAGATGACGATCCCCAAATACCACGCTCCTCCCAGCATAACTGCGGTAAATCCGCCCTACCCTGGCGAATCTAAAGAGTCTGTTATATCGATCTATCAATCTGTCAGCGTGCAAACATTTGACCAAATTGATACAAAGCCCACTGACATTTTGCAACCCACCACCATCCGTGTTCACATTCAGTCGCATGTTGATCTTGCCAAACCATCAAAGTCGGGGAGCCCCCCACTCGAAGGTCCAGAGTTTGTTCAAGGCAGTGAGGAATTTCAGGATCCACTAAACGCGGATTCGAATCCTTATACCCTTGACCAAACCCAGGAGCAATCCCGAACTAGGGTTTTCAAAACTAGGGTTTCTACGCTTGAATGCGCATGCATCTATAATTCACCTGGCACTTGCTTAGTGTTTCCTTTCCATAAAACTGATGGTCCTCAACACCATGATGAGATTTCTGGTCAACTCGACCAACCCTTTCCGGTTGATGTGCTTGAAAATAGGCAGTGGCTTACCCAGCGCCCATCAGACCTAGGATTGTGCATGAATGAATGTGTATCATTTATAAATGTTGGGTTTCAAGAACATATTATTGGTTATCAAGATGAGAATGGGATTCAGCTTGCACAATCTGTTCTGGCATGTTCATTGGTAAGTATCTCTGATCATCTTGCCGTGGCACCTGCTCCTCAGGTAAGTTTTGTTGCTGTTGCACTTTTTTGGATACTAGCCCTGATCTTGATCGTTGTTATTCTTGCAGGTCAGGAACTAATGCGGTGGCTGCACTGGAAATCTTATTTTACATAACTCACTGCATCATCGGTTAAAATAGGGTTTAGGTGTAGGCTAGCTAGGACCTGCAATAAAAATTTTTGTTCAAAGTTAATTAGCTTTACTTTCCAAATTTTTACTGCATAGTTTATGAGTGTGTTTACTATTCTTGTTTACGATTAATATCCTAGGCATCATCATGTTACAAGTATTTTTCTTTCATTTCCTTTTCAGTTACTTTTTGTTGCATAAATAATGACTGCTTGTATTTGCACCTACCACTGGTTGATCGCTCTCGCACATGGCGTTGCATTGCATCTTGAGCCTCACCTATTACATTGTGTCGTATGCTCTCTCCCTCACATCAGTTTTGTCATATCACCTGCCACTTCAGGAGCCCTCATTGCAACCCTATCACCTTGTAGTCTTGTTTTGCCCCGACTGCTAAAACAGTAAGCCCATTTTTTTTGCGTGAGGTTGCGGTGGCTATCTCAAGAGGCAGCCTTCTCTTAGGACCAGTCATCGAAGTCGCGTTTTCAATAAGAGGCCTATGAGTCTAAACTTATTTAGCCAGGGAGATACGAGCTGGTTGCTTATGGGAGACCTAATGAGTTTGAATGGCCCATACCTGTAGCCTAAGCCTTGTGCCCAGCGTAGTCCTGGACATCTTAATGACCTGTTTTGCACGCTTCGCCTATTGTGGTGGATGGGATGTGAAGTTTTGGCACAAGGGTAAACCCAAATCAGGATATCTTTCAGTTTTTTCAAAACAAGAAACAACCTCTCTTGCTCGTAAAATAAGTCGGGATCCCTCATCCGCCCATGAAAAATAAGTGCCACGAGCACATGAAAATAAGTGCTACAAGCACATGAAACAAATAAGGGTAAAGGATCGAGAAAGGCTTCCTGCGCAGAGAGGTAATGCAACGACTCCGCCGGGGTACTGACCAGGCTCCCTGGTAGTGGAGCAACGTTTGTGATTTCTTGAAGTGACTCCGCCGGGGTACTGTCAAGGCCTGCTGGCAGCGGAGCAACACCAGAAACTTACTTTAAAAAAAAAAAAAATCCTGAAAATAATAAACCCACTGCCTTGCTCTTCACATCATCAACAAGCCACTGGCGTCTGTGAGCTTTCTCTTTGATGTGTTTCTGATTGGCGGGACTTAGTGAGGCACAAGGATTAGGCATACCTGTAAAGGGCCAAAGTAATACAAAGGGTACCCGCGAAACTTGTTAAATATTCCCTTGCATTACTATCCGGACTCAGACTTTTGTCGTGATACTGACAGAGATGCTGGATTCTACCCGTGGTTCGCCATTTGTTGTAGCCGCTACAACAGCACCCAAAATTTTGGGTATATTTAAAATTTCGGGTTCCCCCTCTGCTCGCTTAGGCGTTAAAGTCTTCACCCGACCTGCAGGCAACGACATCCCGCCGACCTATCCCCAACCCCTCATGAGTTGTCTCATCACCATGACCAGATGTTGTTGCTGCAATCATGACATATGTGGAAGGGATCATTCAGCACACGCTCGAACGCTCTTACCACAATTTCACCATGAGCACATTCAAATGAAAACATTTTTGTGTATTTGAAATTAAAGGCCCTCTCGTCGTGAGTCATTAAGCATGTGGACTGGATACGTATTTAAAGCTCGTTAATTTCATATGTTTTATCTAGGGACACCATCATCAAAGAGTAATTGTGATTGTTGTAATGTTCCACACAAGTCGACCCCACGGGTAACAAACTCCTCAGTCGTGTCACAACATCAAGGGAAATGAATTGAGCTCAATGACAAGGCCAGAGTTGCGGAACAGGGGAGGAGGAGGAGAAAGTGATCAGTACTGTTAAAAGGAGGATAGTGTGATACGTGTCGATCAGAGAAAGAACCTTTTATGTCACCAACGCAAGAGGCTTTCTTCATTAGTGCACACCATAATTTTTGGAGATCCTGCACAAAGTCAGCTCTGTGTTGATGTCTGTACACAAAGGAATGTATTTCACCACCCCAACCAGTATAGCCCAAAGTGTAGCTCGGTGAACAAAGTGGACTCAGAAGACTCACATTGAACGAAAATCTCATTCAAGGTGTTTTCGTGTCAAGCAGCGGTGTGAAAACACACATGGTGGTGCTGGCAAGCCAACGACAGAGTTTCAAATATGTCAACGCACCTTTGAGAAGCAACATCTGTTAATTTTGAGATACATACTGTGGCATTATTTAGGCTGCAAGGAATACATGTGGAGGAACGAAAGGCCTTAAAACCCTAGTCTCCTTTGCTCTTACATGTCCATAAATATTGTCTATGCGAAACTATTAGAGATGGAGAATTTCAAATTGAACCTAGAAGGTTATGTTTAATGCATACACTTTTGGTAGCCAAGCAGATTGATGCATATGCAAATAAAGTCTCTAGAGCCACATGATAGAAAGGGTCAACATTAAAAGTGGCCATCATGTGGTTTGAGTAGCAGATTTCAACTCTCGACCTTTCAAAACAAAAAAAGCATTCATTTTATGAGATGGTGGCCATGGCATAAAAGATTGTTATGTAGTTGCGCTAGCAATCGGAGGAAAATCAAATGTCATGTTGTATATTAAAACTAAGGCGCAAACATATGGTTTTAAAGCCATATGAGAACACGGGTTAGAAACATATGAAATCCCATTACAATTGAAATCAAATATTTTTATGGTGGAGTGGAGACCTATGGTAAAACATGGCGAGCGAATATTATGAAAAACCCATAGTGACATGTTGTAATGGTGGGTGCAAAGGTCTGATGGCAAGTTTTTTCTACCTATGGTAAATAATGTGAACAGGCGTGTATTATATTGCGGTCAAACCTCACGATAAAAGGTGGAACAGAGCTGCATGGACACGCCGCATGGAGCCAATATGACGATGCGTGCAGTTTTAAACTGTGATAACGCATGTGGGACAGGTATGCATATAGCGGTCAACCTCACGTTTGAAACCCAACGTAAAACTACATGCACACGTTGCATGGGTATAAATGTTCGATGGCGGGTTTTTGTTTGAGTGAAAATATATACGTATGCTGCGGTCCAAATTTATAATTAAGGCGCAAATTTTCGATAACGTATATTATATAGCGGTCCAACCTCACGATAAAAGGTGGAACGGAGCTGCATGGACACGTTGGTCGACTCTACGTTGGAGATTGTGGGAGCAGAACTATGTGAAACCGTTGCAAGTGGGCGCGCATTCATGGGCCAAGGTTGCATTTCAAATTTACACCAAGGCGCAAACCCATATGCTTTCAAAACCATAGTGTATGTTGAGGTTTCAACGTTGGAATGGATATATGGGAGCGAAACATCATAACTAACCCACCACGGCATTATGACATTTATGGTTAAAACAGGGCAGGGTTGACGGTCAAACAAATTACGTTGAAACGTACGTTTTCAAAACCATGTGAGGTGGCAAGCAGAACCATATAAAGCATTGCATGGAGCCACACATCCGATGCCAGGTTTTCAATCTATAATAAACATGCACAGCATATACATATAACGGCCAGATTTTGTGAAGCCCAACATCGTAATAAATATATGATAACATGCAAGCATGGCGCCGGTGGAGACTGGAATTATGGTGAACGTTAAAGCGGATATAATGATGGTCAAAATTTACGTTCGACATTTCATGCTGCTGCAGCGCAGCCACAGCACGCATAAGGCAGTCCACGGCATATTTTCTGGGCTCTCCACCGCGTGTGAAAGGATGCGTTTTGATCCAGCTAAAAAAACGGCAGTGTTTGCCATTACCCAGCATACATTTAGCTGTGACAGCATGGAAAATGGCATGCGATTCCATCCTGAATGCATGCACACGGATTCAGTTGTATTGGTTTTGTCATTTGCAATAGGATACAGATCCACCAGGGAAGAGCGAAGTGCTCCATCGAACCAACGCAGCAACGGCTATGGAACGTTATTTCCAGAATGACAGATCCTTCGATGTAGTAGATGAAAATATTATGTTACGAGATAAATGTTCCACCTTCAAAATTATATCAAAGTTGCTGACTCGAGGAGGCCTGGCGTTCGGTGTTGAATCATTATGCTCCTATCCCAGCCTGTTCGAAGTTTTCTGAGCCAGCCATGTCCACCAACACCAACCTCCCTCCAACTGATGGCACATCTTCTATAATCATGCAATGGCTGCAAGAGCTCCTCTCGTTGCAATCGGTACTCTTCACAGCACGCTTTTCTCCACCACTTGTATTTCCCGAACAACGTCCTCCGCTTTCTTCCCACTTACTGAATATGCATTTTTAACCTTTCGACCCCACACATCCAATCTCTCATGCCTTCTCTGCTACTTGAATTCTTATTCCGCCACTCTGCTGAGCATGCCTCATTCGTCCAATTACTTCCACTGGGTGTTCTTCTTTCTTCCATGGAATTCGCCCCCCCATTGTTGCTATTGCTCGCTGCCACCCTTTAGCTTATCATTTGATTTTTCAAATCATAGAGCCGTTGGGTTTGGAAAAGGCCGCAAGTTAAAACGAATTTCATTGACATGACCAAAACATGCTTCATATCTGTGATGCCAAAGAGGACGTGAAATGAATAACTCCAATCTCAATGCGTGCCCAGCAGATCGAAGTTATTAGATTTCCTTTGGAAGACTGGTTTTGCTAACGTCGTGTGAATATAGCATGGCAATAAGCCCATGCCTATCAAGCAGTTCAATCTAAGAGGACTTTGTGCATGGAAGAAAATTTATGATCCTGACAGAGAAAGGGCACAGCGAAAGCTTACCCCAACCACTCTCTCCAATCATTCAGTAGCCCCACACTTGACTACACAGGGGTCTAAGTTTATTATTTTCATTTTTGCAATTATTTAAACATGCTCTTAGTATCGATATCAGATCATGAAGATGCATAACCTAAGCCATCTGATTGCAGGTGGAGGCGGTGGGTTTGCACGATGAGTTGGAGTTTTTCCCAGCAAGCAAGAGGACCGGTTTTCAAAGCGAAGAACGTGAGATGAGGAACACTGCTATAAAATCTGGAGATCTGCAACCCTTTTGAAGTCGCAGGTCGCAAATCCCAGCAGGTCGCAAGGTCGCAAGGTCGCATTTTTCCCGAAAGTTGCGACCCCGCGACCCAGCGACCTAATCGCAAGGTCGCAAGGTCGCATTTTTATCTTTTTCTGCGATCCGCGACCCCGCGACCCAGCGACCTAGTCACAAGGTTGCAAGGTCACATCTCTTCGGTTTTTCCACCTTTTGCGACCCCGCGACTCAGCGACCTAGTCGCAAGGTCGCAAGGTCACATTTCTTCGGTTTTCCTCCTTTTTGCAACCCCGCGACCCAGCGACTTAGTCGCAAGGTCGCATGTGCATCTGTTTTCACGATCCGCGACCCCGCGACCCAGCGACCTAGTCGCAAGGTCGCAAGGTCGCACCTTGGACATTTTCTTACAACCCGCGACCTCGCGACCCAGTCAGGTCGCAGGTCGCAACGACAGCTCAGGTCGCAGGTCGCAGAAAATACTGGGTTGCAAGGCAGCCCAACGGTCAAGAAGATGAAAAGTCAAGGAAGCCCAAAGGGCAGGTTTTGCATTATAAATACTCCTTCGGGAGCGTGTAAAAAAGAGATCTTTTGTTTGGGCCTCGAGCCGAGTACATTGTATTACCAGTAGATTATACATTTAATGATGAATACAAACATTTTGTAAAACCCCTTTTGTGGATCTGGTGTTGTTTTATGTATGAGCACTGTTGAGTATTACGTTTTCAGTTTCTGAACGTCTTTGTACTAAGGGAACTGTATTTTCAATTCACATCATAGTTGCATAACAGTTGCTGAGTATGTTAATGGTGGTTGAGTTATTTCACTTTCTTAGCGAATGTCGATGACTTTGTTTATCTGCGTTTGCGCTATCATTTAAACTTTTAGGAAGTGAAGGGTGTTCTTGCTGTGAGTAATTGCTTGCTTTGCGGTCAGAAAAGTTTACAAGCATGACCCCAATGAAGTGTTGCTAACAACACTTCCTTCGGTCTTCATGCTTTATTATTTCATCTTGCTACTCATTAGTGCTGCATGTACATTTAATGCATCAAGCATATGTCTTGTATCAGTTGATTAGGTGTCTATCCACTGTTTTATAGAGTTTAAGCGAGACCCAAAGCAAAGGAAAAATCAGTGGTAGCCGGACCCACACCCCGGACGAGATCCCTATTCCAAACTGTTCAAGGTCTAGTTGGGACCTTTTACCGAGGAGATCCCCTGCTGTTGGCCGGACAGATTTTCCCGTCAACATAGTACTATTGTCATTTTTCCATTATGGCAAGCTTCTTCTAGCCACCTAGGAATAGAAAATGTAATTGGATATAAATTTGAGGCCTCTTCTATTTTAGAAAGAGTATCATGTACTAAATTTTCCTTACCCTTTTTGCAGATTATCTCAAAATTAAAACTTTGCATTTTTTCTCCTCATTTTTGTTAATCTTCCAATGAAATCCATAGCTTCAAAAATACTTTATGCTATCATGGTATATCTTGACTTTAAAGTACCTCCCAATGATATGCTATCCCCATTTTTTATTGCATGTAATATTGCTTCCATTTATTTTTCATACGTAGATTTCACCAAATATTTTCTTTGAATTCCTTGCTTTTAAAAGCCAATGATATCCCTTATTGTGTTAATGTTAAGTAAATTCCTTGTCCTAATGCCTCAAACTCCACAAATTTTATAATATGGGATCAAAAAAAATTGTTCTTAAGTCGAGCCCGCCAGACTTCAAATGGCGATAAACCATAATTCAAACCAAATTTGCGTTCCAAAATAGCCTGTTGACGTCGGTCAATTTTTTGACACGAAAACCAAATGAATTCCACCCTAATCTTTTTCAGGTCCGAAGTTGGGCTGGCGTATAGAGGGAGAGTTGTGACGCGAATTTCTTATCAAATTCACCCTAATATTTTTCGGGTCCGTATTTCCACTGCGCGAGCAGCCCAAACAAAGATCCGCTCCAATCAATTTCTGCCACGTGTCCTCAATCAAAACTTGCCCTGCTCCCGGCTGCGGGTGCATTTGATGGCATTTAAGGCGATGGGACATGGATGTGGTGATTTCATATCAATCGCATTAAGTTTTAACGATGTTCAATTAAGTTCCAAGGATTTCACATCTAATCGCATTAAGTTTTAACATTGTTCAAGATCGGACCTCCACTCTTGTTAGCGATTCCGCATGCTCCAATATGATCCGGCCTTCGGCTCTCATTAATGATCAGAGATTAATTATGATGGGCATCCTTCGATTGCATTGCAGTCGGGTCGATAAAATGGAATTTCGCTATGGTTTTTCAGACGAGCCAGTTGCTGGGTTACACTGCCTGCTCACTGTGACAAAAAGGAGAAGTGGCCAGCTAAACTGCTGCGTAGACCTTGCTACATATCTGCATTTCTCTCGATCTGGTCCTTGTCTGTCTTCCTCTGTTTCTTGGAATTCTACTTCTCCGTATCCTCTTGTGCCCACTTCTAGTGAGACTGCACCCATGCCTCGCCTGCGTCAAAGGATGCGTTGCCGCAGGGGGAGCACTAGAGGTCAACCCCTGCGCGCTCCCTCCAGACCCTCAACCGAGTCGACTTCCGGCCAGTCTAGTGATTATTACGCAGGTCGCTATCCAAATACTAGGAGTGGGCGGGGTCGGGTTGTAGGATCTGGCCACCGTATGGATTCCCCTGCTCCTCATTTCCCCACCGCTAGTTCACCTTCTCCCACAATGCGCACTGCACAATTTTCCTTTAATTTCTCTCTCAACCGCCCACGAATCACAACTTCAGTCACTGTGGTTTTCCACGAGGAGGCCCAAACGGAGGAAGAATGCACCCGTCCGGTGGGTCTAAGCTTGGAAAAATCTGACCAGCATTCGGGCCTTCAGGAGGGGAGCCGTGGCATGAATGTGGAGGTAGCACCTGGCGATCCTCGACCTTCCGAAGGATGGTGCCGAATCGTCGAGGAGTCGGAGGAGTAGTTTGGTTAATTTGTTTTTCTTGCTTCGCGGCCCACTTAATTGGGCTGCTTTTAGATTATTTTACTGTGCTGGACCTTTGTAATATTTTTGAATTCTATAAATTAAACGTTCAAGACTAGTTTCCCCATATGAGGGCAGTCTTCTTAATTTTTTTATTTTTTGATGACAAATTTTCCATGAGCCTGGGCAATGATTTTGACTTCGGTGTAATTTCATTCCCACTGTTAATAGATTAACTTTACTTAGAAAAAAAAATGTTGCCCTGTTTCTATTTTAAACCTGTTTTTTGAAATACAAAGCCATGTTTATATGGTCTACGTATTATACTCTTTCTTTGTATATCTACAGGAACCTTTTTGCTATGAACAGGGTGGATGTTGTAGTGGGCTACTAATGGAAACAAGCGAGCCTGGGTTTCTGCAGATGGTTTTTATTTCCAGGAACAAGCGAGCCAGAACATACAATCGACCCTGGGTTTATACATATTTTTGCTCTATCATGGATGCTTTTTGTGTGAGGTGTATATCAACAGTACATGTCTCTGCACATTTCCTGTATCCGCTTTATGATACTATTTTATGTGTTGACAAGTTATCACTCTGCCTTCAAAACTAGCGATGCTGGTCTATGTTGCTGGTTTATTGATATGGTCCGATGGTCTTTTTATATTTTGGACATATCACACTCCTCACATGATTAGCGTTTTTCTCTGTTCAAGGATTTTGGGTACTTTAATTTGTATTTGGAACAATGGACATTGGTACTCTATCTGTTTTTTTACTATTCTACATACTGCTATTTCACTTTCTTATAGATGCCTCGGGTATATTTGGATGCTTTCTCAGATTTGTCGATAATCTCCATGTGGACCGTTACTGGGTTTTATATCAAGTCCCTGTATGTGACATGGGGTATTTTTCTATCACTGTCTGGGGTGGGACTTCCACTTTTCTCGATGGATATTTGGGTTCCAATCTTCAGATGTGAAAATGTAATGACTTCATGGACTGTTTTACTTCATATAATATATTCAAAACAACGTTTTTTCTTGTGAAAAAAAAATGATTAATGTTTATCACTCTGCCTTCAAAACTAGCGATGCTGGTCTATGTTGCTGGTTTATTGATATGGTCTTATGGTCTTTTTATATTTTGGACATATCACACTCCTCACATGATTATGATTAGCGTTTTTCTCTGTTGCAGGGTTTTGGGTACTTTAATTTGTATTTGGAACAATGGACGTCGGTACTCTATATGTTGCTTTACTATTCTACATACTGCTATTTCACTTTCTTATAGATGCCTCGGGCATATTTGGATGCTTTCTCAGATTGTCGATAATCTCCATGTGGACCGTTACTGGGTTTTATATCAAGTCCCTATATGTGACATGGGGTATTTTTCTATCACTGTCTGGGGTGGGACTTCCACTTTTCTGGATGGATATTTGGGTTCCAATCTTCAGATGTGAAAATGAAATAACTTCATGGACTGTTTTACTTCATATAATATATTCAAAACAACGTTTTTTCTCTTGTGAAAAAAAAATGATTAATGTTTATCACTCTGCCTTCAAAACTAGCGATGTCGGTCTATGTTGCTGGTTTATTGATATGGTCTGATGGTCTTTTTATATTTTGGACATATCACACTCCTCACATGATTAGCGTTTTTCTCTGTTCAAGGATTTTGGATACTTTAATTTGTATTTGGAACAATGGACGTCGGTACTCTATCTATTGTTTTACTATTCTACATACTGCTATTTCACTTTCTTATAGATGCCTTGGGCATATTTGGATGCTTTCTCAGATTGTCGACAATCTCCATGTGGACCGTTACTGGGTTTTATATCATGTCCCTGTATGTGACATGGGGTATTTTTCTATCATTGTCTGGGGTGGGACTTCCACTTTTCTGGATGGATATTTGGGTTTCAATCTTCAGATGTGAAAATGTAATGACTTCATGGACTGTTTTACTTCATATAATATATTCAAAATAGCATTTTTCCTCTTTTAAAGTTTCATTTTTTTTTTTTTAAATTGAACCTGTATTTTTCGAGATCCAAGGACGGATAGAGTTCGGAGACAATAGACGCGATGGCATCTAGGGTTCATCAGGCTTCAAGCTCCCGTGCCGCCGACCTGAGCTGCCTCTACGCGGATCGATCAAGCAGCTTTGGTCTGCTGGCTTCTCCCTTCGATGCAGAACAACATGCATTCCATGTCGCTCTTGATAGCAGAGTAGACAGAACTCGGCCCCCTGCTATGGTGTCTCGCTTCAGCCACCCCTTACAGATAAAAGAGGCCAGGCCTAAGGACGGAACTGATAAGAACAATACATCTTCTCCTCAGGCTGCGGGGCCTGGGAAGAAATATTATGCTCTGACAAGCGGCTCTTTCCCTTTCAATCCGCTTCAGCCTTCACTGAACCGCCGACTCTCTGTCCTTCATTTTCAGAACTCCCGAAGATACCTGGATCTGCCTGGAGCGCGCCCCTGGGAGCTCTTTTGGGTGGAAAAAGCAGATCACCAGAGTACCTGTTGCCTCTCGTCTCAGATTTGCAGTGGAAAGCAGAAGTCTGATCTCTCTGCCTCGTTTCAGATCCAGATCTCACTCCTTTCCGGCAAAACTCTGCTACAGTGGGTGAGCTCTTCGGATCTAGTGCAGGACCTCAAGAAAATCCTGCAATATAAGCTGGGGATTCCCTCTGCATCTCAACGACTTCTCCACGAAGGTAAACAACTTGAAGATCTTTACCCCCTTTCTTTTTACGGCATTAAGAGAAATGCTTCTATCATTTTTACCCTTCGTTTGCGAGGGGGAGCTGTTGGACAGTCATCCACAGCCGCAGCTTTTTCATACAAAGATGTCGTCCATGCTCAGATACCTAAGAAAACAGATCCACCAGCTCAGGCTCCAAAACCTTTTTTGGTGGACAAACTGGAGGAAACCCCCACCGTTGAAATAAAGCATCCAACGTTGGATGAGCAAATACAAAATTTTGCAGAGCATGCCATCATTTGCAGGTTTAATGGGCTATGGCCACGCACAGCAGACCTCTACCAATGGATTCACTCCAACTGGACAAACAACTGCAAGGTTCTACTCTGCTCAAAGGGTTTTTTCATTGTAGTGTTTGCTTTCAGTGAGGACTACCAAAAAGCATTAACTGACGGCCCAAGGTGTTGGGGCTCAGCAGGGTTATTCCTCACCCCCTGGTTCCCTGATTTTGACCCTTCTACAGCAGTCATCACCAAGATCCCCATCTGGGTCAGACTTCCTAATCTCCCGGCGCATCTATGGCACTTTGCTGTATTTCAAGGGATCGGCAATACTCTAGGCCGCTTTCTGGCTTCAGACCCCTCTAGAGGGGAAAAGGGCATATACACCTACGCCAGAATCTGTGCAGAAATAGACATGAGCAAAGGTCTACCTGATCAGATTAACCTCAAAATTGGAGACTTCCATTGGACTCAGACCCTGGATTACGAGAACACTGCCTTCCGATGTCGGAATTGCCATCACACAGGGCACCTTCAGAGCTCTTGTCCCTCAATGCCCGCCCAAAAGAAGAAAGCCAATCTTAAGCCGAAATCCAAAAGCTGGAAGCCTCATAATCCTCCCCCCATGGATGATTCTGATTTCAGCTCAGATGAAGAGGAAGGGGGTGCGGAAGAAATGGACGCAAAGCCGGCACAGGATCCGCCTTCAGCTTGCCCTGAGGATTCTAATGCTCCACCAAACTCACAGAAAAGAGCTCATGAGTCCTCTCCCTCGGATTCAGACAAGGAGACCTCTCCGTCAGCCCCGCTCAGTCTACAAATCATGCCAGCTCAGCAGAATAAGCTTGGCTGGGTCAAAGTTGGTAAAAAGAAAGGAAAAAAATACCGAATAGTTGATTCTACCCACGCTAGGTAGACTCCCCTGTTCAACTCTTGTTTCTATGTTTTGTTACTTCTTGCTTAGCACTGCTCTCTTTTGTTCTCACTTAGGGGCCGAGGTGGATAGTTCATCCTTTCCGGCTGCCCATTTTCTTGCTTCTCTTGGATGTAATTTCATATTGTACCATACGTTCTCTTAATAGAATTAGTTTTACGGAGAAAAAAAAAAAAATTTGAACCTGTCGTCGCTATATCGATGCCTTGTAAGCGTCGGAATTGCGACAGCTTAAAAACGTCGAAAGAGCGACAGTATAAAAACGTCGGATGAGCGACGTTCAAAACGTCGGACCACATTTCGTCGGAATTGCGACAGTTTACAAACGTCGGAAGAGCAAGGTTCAAAACGTCGGACCACATTTCATCGAAATTGCGACAGCTTACAAACATCGGAATAGCGACATTCAAAACGTCGGACCACATTGCGTCGGAATTGCGACAGTTTACAAACGTCGGAAGAGCGACATTCAAAACGTTGGACCACATTTCGTCGTAATTGTGACAGTTTACAAACGTCGAAAGAGCGACGTTCAAAACGTCGGACCACATTTCGTCGGAAGTGTGACAGTTTACAAACGTCGGAACCGCGACGGTTTGGGAAACGTCAGAAGAGCAACGCTTGTTTGGAAGCGACAGAAAAACTGTCGATAGTGTGACACTTTTTAAGTGCATCGAAACTGCGACGATATGGCAAACCACATTTTTCCCACCCTCAAACTGTCGCTCTTGCGATGACTATGTGTCGGAATAGCGACGAATTAGCCATCGGAAATTCTGCCAAATTTTCTAATGTTTGGTTTAAGTATCCTACCACTTGGTACCTCTTTCACAAGAGCTACCATTGTCCCAAAACAAATTTCTCCTTTTTCATTTCATGTGACATTGAAGTGAAATTTTATCCATGGTCCATGTCTCAAACCCCAACCTCATGTGTGGTGCATGACTCAACAAGGGTGTCTTGGAGAGATTTGGAAGAATCTTATGTTGCTGCAAGAGTCTCTTCCTCGGGTGATGGTTGCCTCAATAGTTGAAGGTGGAGGCTACTCCTCCATGAGTGTGATAGCGCTGGCATGTGCCTCTGGTGGTGAGGGCTCCTCCCTCCTCTGGCCAAATATTCTGATCAAGATCTGAGAAAAATCAGCAAGAGTGGAAACCCTTGCATGCCTCCCATGGTTGAATCACCAAGTTCTTTCCTCTTTCTACTGAAAATGTGTGAAAAATATAGAGTCTCTTGGAAGACTCTGTGGTTTTCTCCATATTCAGCAAGAAACTCACTTAGAATTTTGAATTCCAAGCGCTCTCCATTTGTTGGCTGGATAAATTGATCTTGTGGACAAGCCCGATCTCCCTAGTTTCAAAAGATAGTCTAGCAAAAGACAGACAATTAAATCTATCTTTCTCTAGATATATCACAATTTATAAGTAAATGCTACAAAGGTGTTACGATCCTACCTTGATCCAACGCTTGTTTGTAGTATTTTTCCTTCAGTCGCCTGAAAGAGTTATCTTTGAAGATCTACAATCACAAACAAACAAACATCAAATAGCACCTACATAGAATATATTCATAAATCATATCTATTATGGTGATCAAGGAATCCATAAAATAAACAATCAATTGACAGCTTATTGAGAAAAAAAAACTTATTTGTATTAACTTTGAAATAGTAGAATAACCTTACAACCTTTTCAGCCTTGATGTTGAACAAGTGTTCCTGGGGTCTGAAGCAGGAATTTCATTTACTCTGACAAGCCTTGCACTCTTCCAACCGAAATACATACAAGTATGTAATCTTTCCTCATAAAATCTCAGCTAAAGGAGTCTAAGTTCCAACAGCACTTTACCTCAAATAACACTAAAGCTTGAACTCCTCAATTGTCTAGTAACTCCCTTGTAACCCTTTGAGGCTGCCCTATGCCTCTTTTTATAGTGAAAGAGAGGAGGTTACAGCTCCACCTATGAAGGGATAGAATCCTCCTTCAAAGGGATAAGCTCCTCACATCAAGGGGTTAGCTCCTTAAGGCATGGGATACATGAACCTGAAAAGAGCGGATGTGCCACCGCAAGATTCCTTCCATAAGCTTCTAGAAATGACTGAAAGTGAGATTTTTGAGTTTACTTGCACCTTTTTAATCTTTTACAGGGGTTTGCACCCTTAACACAGAGAAAGTGTGGTCAGGTACGCAGGAGACATGAACATTAGGTGCGGGACCATAGGTAAGACAAAGAGAAAGTGCAATACCAGAGTTTTAGAGACTTTTCAGAGCTTTTCTCTTATTTTCAAGGCTTGATATGAGGAACTGATGTTTTTAGACTTGCAAAGGAGGAAATTATGAGTGATAATTAGCTCATACGAACAAAAAAATATCAAGGTGACAATTTTCAGTGCAACAGATTGCCCCCTAAAGTGCGAAGTATGTAATAGATGAAGATAGAGTCTGTCATGTATGAAGATTGAAGTACTTTATCATTTCAAGGATCATCCTGTGGACACCCCAGTCAGAACCTGTAAAAACATTCAATGAAAAATATGTATATATGTAGACATATCATCGCTGAGGTAGGCATTCCCATACTCAGATCAAAACTAACTAGAAAACTGACTTAAATTGTTCTGATACATGAATGACTTTTACTTACATCAAAAGTATAGCCATGCGTAGACACAGTATGGATGCAACCATCTGTTTATGAATATTCCACTGCATAAATGAATAATAAAATTCCTCGCAGCTTGGATGGTAAAAACTAGATCCAGGGTCTTGATTTCCGTTTCTCGAACTAGTACGATTCTATCCATGCAAATGAATGTGTCGAAGTCAAACATGGTAGAAACCACTTGATTACCAGTCAATAATGTGAATTTTTAACAAGTGTGATAGTAACCACCAGTAATGTCAATGGCCCTCAAAGTACTCAGTACAATCCATGAAACGTGAATGAATGAGCTGAAGTCGAACATGTCACGTAATCATTCGATCGAAGGTCAATGATCCAACCTGTCGTCGAAGGCGAGAAACCTACCATTGAGGCATGTAGATTTCAAGGTACTGACGATTTCTAGATCAACTTCTTAGATAATGAGCTATCATTGATAGAAAGTGATCCGTCGTAGGCAAGGCCACAATACGAAATCATAGATCAAGTTTTGAAGAAATATATTGGCAAGGACTGACTCAGGGATGGTCAAAATGGAAGACAAATATTTTGCATATGAATGGTTTGTTTGAACTGTCTTCTTGAACACATAACGACACTGCAGATGGCTTGGTGAAAATTGACCCAAAGCTAATACCCAGAAACCGACTGAAGACTTTCAATATGGTTTGATTAACTGTTAGGCAAAGGATTTTCCCAACCCAGGTGAAAAAAATTGTCGTGTTCAAGAGTGGTTAACGGTTTTTTGAAAATCAAAATGTAGCAAACAGGTTCGTTTTTCTCTATTTTCCCCCACCATTTTTGGCAAGTACATCTTTATTTTTGACAAGCTTGAGGAGGATAACATTTTCTTGTTTATAAGCTCATCCTTTGGATGAGTCCAACTTAGTTTAAAATTCGAACCCTAAGAAGGGTGGTTCGTTCCTATTTAAAATTGAACAGGTCCTTTACTGTTAAATTTTAATGAGTCCAGTATAGGAGAAACTCGGTGTTTTTCAATTTTAGGGAGTCAGAAGAAAAAACTTAAGAAAACTCCATGGGTGTAATTTTTCGTAAATTTAGTCTCTCGAGCCTGAAAAAGGATAAAATAATGTGGGAGAGAACTCTATTGACTGTAATTAGTCAATGTATACCTTTTTCGTAAATAGTCCATTTCAGTCCGTAAAAGGGGTAAACTTATACTGAAGGGACAATCATTCATTTACTTTAACGAGTTTGAATAGTCAAGTACTCAACAATATTTTCATTTTTAGAGAGTCTAAAAAGGGCTTAAAAGAGAACTCTAGGGTCTCGCTTTTTCGTAAGTTTTAACGAGTTCGAAAAAGGGATAAAAATGTCACTACTACATTTCGCGGAAATTCCGACACCTGTTTCCGACGCTTTTGACCAAATGTCGGAAATTTTCCCAAATTTTTTCCATCCCGCCCGAAACCGTCGCTATACCGACGTCTATAGAAAAGTGTCGTAATACCGACACTTAGACTAGTGTCGCAATTACGACGTTTAAAGGAAGACGTCTCAATTGCGACACCATGGCCCAAAGCGTCGCTATTGAGACGACTCTAAACGTCGCAACGGCGACACAATGTCTAGGTGTCGCCATTGCGACGTTTGGAGGCACCGCCCTAATAGCGACGCCTTTTCCGCCGTCGGTATAGCGACAGTTATTTTCGCGCTACATAAAAATACCAAACTTATATGGGCGCTACATAAAAATTCGAACCTTATATGCGCGCTACATAAAAATGTTTGGTATTTGTCGCAATAGCTACGTTTGATATCACGCGCGCATTCGCTCTCTGCTCTTGCAGAACAGCATTTGCGGTCAGCATTCGCGCTCAGCTCTTGCAGAACAGCATTTTCCCTCAGCATTCGCCCTCAGCGTTCGCCCTCAGCTCTTGCAGAACAGCATTCGCCCTCAGCTCTTGCAGAACAACATTCGCCCTCAGCTCTTGCAAAATGGTAAGTTCTTACTGCAGGCCCTTCCTCCTATAGTAGGGTTGACTCTATTTGGGTTTTTTTGGTCAATTCCATTGGATCGTGTTAGGCCGTAGGGTTCTCTCTAGATGTCAAAAATAAAGATTCAATACCCTCTATTATCTTCATCACCTAATACAAGATTTAAATTTTTCCCAAAGAAACGCTTATTAATTTGGCAACCATTATTTCTCCCTTCTTTAAAAACCCTACATTTAAATGAAAACAAGCATTGCATTTCAACTACAAAAATATATTAGTGTTCAAATGTACATAAAATAAGCACACCGGAGCACACGCGCGTATTCGCCCCCGCGCTCTGCAGGTATCATTCGCCCTCGTCATCATTCGCCCTTTCACCTTCTTGCACGCATTCGCCTTCAAAGATTCGCTTCCCGAGCTTCGGTACGTATTCGCTCGCCCTCTCGCACAAAGATTCACCCCCGGATTCTCGTTCTTCTTTCGTATCAAAGATTCGCCCGCATTCGCCCTCAGCCTCTGACGCCTTGCCCTCGCATTCACCTCGGGCCGTTTTCGCCCTCGCCCCGCAACATTCGCCCTCGGCCGTTCGCCCTCAGCTCTTGCAGAACAGCATTCGCCCTCAGCTCTTGCAAAATGGTAAGTTCTTACTGCATGCCCTTCCTCCTATAGTAGGGTTGACTCTATTTGGGTTTTTTTGGTCAATTCCATTAGATTGTGTTAGGCTGTAGGGTTCTCTCTAGATGTCAAGAATCAAGATTCAATACCTCTATTATCTTCATCACCCAATACAAGATTTAAATTTTTCCCAAAGAAACGCTTATTAATTTGGCAGCCATTATTTCTCCCTGCTTTAAAAACCCTACATTTAAATGAAAACAAGCATTGCATTTCAACTACAAAAATCTATTAGTGTTCAAATGTACATGTGTGCATCACTCGTGTAGGGTATTCCTTTTCCACTTTCACATTATCCAAGAATGTGTGCAGTATAGTTCATATTTTTTGTGATTTAGATTGCCTTGAAAAAGGAAAGGTAAATTATTTCCCATGGAAAAAGAAGGTTTTCCATTTTTATAGGTTGTTTGGACTTACGTGAAAAAATTTATGGTATGCCTTTCATATTATGTAGTTTAAATTTGAATTAACAGATTATTCTACATGAAAATATAATTACCTATGTGATGTCCTTCATCACTAATTAAAATTATAGGCTTTCAATTTCCTAGACTCTAACTCATCTGATGCTAAATTCTAGGTTCTCATTGGTGGATCACTCTTCCATTGATTTCCTTCCCCTCTGGATCTTGTCATACTTTAAAAGTCATCAATGATACATATATTATTTCAGGTATCCCAAAAGGCTTTATAGTAGAACATATTGTGAAGTTTTTTTGACACTTGAGGATTCTTTTTAGAACTGCAACGTGGTCTATGCTATCGAGTTATACATCAAGCAACTTGTCCTTAATAACCACACTATGAGGTAGGTTCAACCAGTTTGAACTTGTTGGGACATAGCATATGAAGTTGTGTGATGAGTCCATATCACAGGTCTATTATGGTGAAAAAAGTGAAGACATGTAATGATAGTTATTATGTTAACATTACTAGAAACATTTTTATCCATGCTATCAAGATGTCAAAATTCCAGGCATTAGGTGTCAATACTCGTAGCTAATAGATAATAATAATAATATAAAAAAATCACAACTTTATTCTTGAAATATGATTGTTACACATTGGTAAACTAGTTCATGAGTTACTATCACCCAAAGACTGCAAAACAAACTTAAAATATAAATTAAACCAACATGAGAATCCAACTAAGGGTTTCTCGACAAAATCATGCCATAACCTGGCATTTTGAAACCCAAATTTGAATCCATCATAAGCAATACAATGCAAACTCAGATGGATTTTCAATGCATGTTTGCATGCTACACTTATTCTCTGTCTAGATATCATTTTTTAAATGGAACCATTAGTCAAGCCCACAGTCCTTTTTATGTGAAAAATTTCAGCTCTATTTGAGTTCTTTTTTGCTCCACCACCTCCATAACCACAGCTACATCGGGTCTCGCTCTACCTAGGGGTTCAGATTCCTCACTCTCTTCACAAGCCCTTGGTCTTGGGGACCCCTAGGGATGTTTCCCCACACCTCCCTCACGTATTCCCCTCACCGCCTTTAGTTTATGGTTTCGTGTTAAAATTTGATGTGCCACTTAGCATATTTGAGAATCCAAGTGATTCTGATTCAGATGGTGACATGGTTGATCTTGATATATTCGTGCAGAAGTTGGATGCAGAGACTATTGGGGCATTAACTTGAGCATTTATGCTCATTTATCATTATGATGATATCATTTGATATTCATATGTTATGTTTTATGTTTTATGTTTCAGACATAACTTATTTGTGTTTAAGTTTTATGTTTCATATCTTAAACTTTATTTTAATTGTACATTGTTAGTAGTTACATTAATGATTATATAGTCACAAACTTACAAACTTACATGCATGATTGTATGATGTATGTTTTAACTTTTAACTTTTAAATTTGTTTCAATTATATGATTCATCATTCATCGATTTGTAATTTTATCATTTATGATTTATCTTTCATGATGCAAGTGTATGATGACCGTATATACATTCCTTGCAAAAATATAGTTACATTTTAAATATTAAATTTTATAATTTTTATGACCCCGACGTCCCCCCACGTTTCCTGAAAATTGGTAGGGAGCTTTTGCATAGGCCGTTCCCGCGCTCCCTCGTCCCCTCGCTCCCACCTCCAGGGGACTTGGTGGAACATTGCCATAAACATATGCAAACATATATCATGATCTTGGAATCCATTACATATGTATGTGCCAATGTTCCATAATCTTGCCCCATCATCAATTTAAGAAATTTCCATCGACTATCAAATTATGGAGGGGGGGAACTTTTTGCTGCAACATTTGGCTCAAAATCAGGGACCATCTTCGTATGAGGTGAATGAGAACTATAGATATTTGAAGAAGTATATTAGTGCCTTTTCCTCTAGCCATGGAGTCATATACAGTCATCCATCACAAAAATTTGTCTTTGTTCATTCTCACCTTGAAAGTTGCAAAAATTCATGCCCTAATTGAAACGATACTAAATTTGAAAGATATAATAAAAATGCAAGCTAGAAGTGCCCTATTAATACAAAGGGAAAACCTTCCTACCTACCCTAACTGAGATAAATTTTGATTGAATAGGAAACATGATATTTCCTATGGAGTTGATACAACAACTTGTTAAATGTATGGGACTAAATCATGCATTTGATTTCCAGGGAAACATGCGCATGAAGAGAAAAAGTGCAGAATTAATGGAAAATCCATACATGCCACTTATAAAAACCACACCGAAAGGTCAAAAAATACTTAAGGCCTTAACTTAATTTGAATCCAAAAATGACAAAACAGGATTAGTGAAAACACGAGAGTGGTGTGGGTGAACAACATAAATAAAAAGTGAAGATACCTTTTCCCAAGATGCCTTTGTCACCGTTGTATGAAAACATGTTTTCCTTTCCCTTTATACATGCAAGTGAATGCATTATAGGTATGGTGTTTTCCCAGAATAGGAGAAGCCTACTTAAATATATCATTCGTGGATTGAATGTTTGGGTGCTTTAATGTGCAATGACATGTTTCCAGGACTGAATTCAATGCAAGGCATATTTGAAACTCTAACTCTGTCTTCCGGTGTCTTATTAGAAATTATTTCAGCTTTCATTTTGTGTTTTCAAGTTAGATATTGTTTTCAAGTTTTTACATTTATAATTTTATTGCAATGTGGCAGACTGATCAGGGCAGTACAGGAACAACCCCGAGACGGGATGATCGCGGAAAGAGGCCAGCGGAAGAACATGTAAAGTGCCGGCATTGCTCTATCTTCAGGTATTTTAGTTATTTACATAATTGAAATAATATTAATTTTGTTCAAATATGCAGACACCTAGCCATGGTACGCCTGATGATTCCCTCTTTGAGGAAGAGCTTTTTTCATCCCTATCTCCAGTGTTGTTGTTGCAAAAAAAGGCACAAGATGCAACGTCGGAATTTAATGCTTTGATAGATGTGCCTCAAACACCTGAAACAGAAGAGAGGATACAACATCTTATGAGGCAGCTAAATAGATATCAGGTAATAATAAAAAGTCAAAAGGATATTTTTTTTGTTCTGCATGAGATGAATTGTGATATTTTGATTTTTAATTTTTACATTGACTAAACTAACAAAAAGTTCTTTTGTATGTAGCGTCTTCTGGCATTTGCTGAACCCGGTGTTGGTGGTAGTGGGACACAAGGGCAAGAGATTGCCCAACAAACCTCTCGTACACCTTCTACTCCTTTAGGTGCTAGCCAAGAAACACACCCTGCCCAAGCTGACACCCAGCCAACTGCTGAACGTGTTGGCAATGATGAGGCTGATATGGCTAGCTACATTATTGCGTTTCCTGGAGCTACACGTGTCAGCTCCACAGGGACCATTAATGGCACGTTGTTGGTGAACGATGAGGGTGTCCCTATAAAGCATGTACAACTCCCAGGTAAATTTTAATATTTTAACTATTTCATGTACTTTATCTAAAATATATTTATCATGATTTTTATTTTTAAATTAATGATAATATCTTCTTTTTCTTTTGGTTTTATTCTGTGTAGGAAACAATGAGTTCTACAGGATTCTGGAGAGCCATGCGTTGGTAATTTTTGGCCCAACCATACGTACAGGGTGGAATTCCCAGAATTCCAACCTGAAAAAGAACTTTTAGATTATCTAGAAGCCCTTTTTGGGGTCGGCACATTTGACAGAAAAGCGGTGGCTCAGGTAGCCGGCAAATATTTGAAATATACCAGGGACACCTATAGGACGCAATTGCAATTTAAACCTAGATATGAGCGTCCTCTCGCAGTTTCAGAGAGTGAGTGGAGAGCACTCATCCATGACGGAAAAGAGAAAAGGGCAAAGAAAGAAGGAAAAATGCCAACTGGACCCGCAAGGTAAATTACAACTTTAATTCAATAGCTTTAATTTTCTTTATGTCCAAAATAAAAGTGTGCTACGTCATATCTGACTTCAATCTTTTGATGCTAGGTTGCCTGACACCTCAAAGGCAACCAAAGCTAGGATAGATAAAAAGGGCCATCACAAGCTCGGCCAGGGTGGCTACTTGAAATTAGCTGCAAGAATTGTAATTAAGTAGCTAAACATCTTATAATTAATTGTATCGCCTTCCAACGTTTTTGTAATCCTATCAGATATGATTAAAAATACACAATCATATATAATGTAGGGTGATGACTTTGAACAATAACTACAGAGGAAGATAAAAATATTGCTTTCCATTTTGGCTATCAAGCTGTAGTTGAACGTCGCAGAAGCTTGGGGCAGGTCCCAAGATCTACAATGCCTGATAAGGTAAAACATTAACCTTTCAATATTTTTGTTTTCGTCCATAAATTTAATGTCTAACAACTTTGTTTAAATCAGGGAGCAACACTACCGACGAGGTAAATAACCCAGTTTTAGAGCCAGATGTAGATGATCCTCTCGTTCAACCTGATCATTGTAGTGGGGACCAGGCCGACAATGCTGCTATCAGTGAGGGCCGTGACGGTAATTAATTTCCACTTATAATTTTTTCTAATTATACCTTGATGATTGTCCTTATAACGTTTTTTGTTTAAATGACAGAGAATGTTTCCCTTGAGGATCTTACCACCAGAGAGGAAGACAGGGCAACAGTCCCAACGACGACAACTGGTGCACCAGGTAAATAATCTCATTGCAATTTTTTTTATTAATATTACCGACCTAGTTCAATGATATTTAAAAACTGATAATTAAAATTTAATTATTATCTGTTTTTGGAGGCGATGCCCCGTCACTGGATGAGACCAGACATCGTGACAATGCAACTAGGTCAGCGGCGACAACTGGTGCACCAGGTAAATAATCTCATTACAATTTTTTTTATTAATATTACCGAACTAGTTCAATGATATTTAAAAACTGACAATTAAAATTTAATATTATCCGTTTTTGTAGGCGATGCCCCGTCACAGGATGAGACCAGACATCGTGACTATGCAACTAGGTCAGCAGTGCGGGTTGAAAGGCACAAAACAGGAGCAGAGCACGATGATATTGATGATGTAATTAGGAGCTTTAGAAATAGGAAGAAGAAAAAGAAAATTTGATAATGTAAAATATTGTATTATTATATGACAAATGTTACCATACTTGGAACGTTTTTTGCGTTATATAAAAAACTCATTTATCATACTATTTTTATGTCAAGCATTAATTTCAATGTTTCCTTGCGTACTTTTTGTTGAATTGTTTTTTTACTAGTTATTGAATATTTTTTTTTATGCTCATGAAAGTAAAAAATGAAATATAGATTGGGTATTGGGGAATTGAGAGTGATGTGAGGGGGGAGGGGCCATAAGAGCTTCCACCTTCACGTGGTTGGCCCTGTTTAGTAGAGAATAATTTATTGGAGCGATTTAATCTTGGAGCAAACCTCCCTCGATCCAGTGTAGCAACAAAAAAGTCACTGTTGACTTAGTTGCTACTCTTTCGGATCGTGGGAGGCTTGTTCCAAGTTCATGCGACTCCAATAAATTGTTCTTGAAACGAAGAGGAGCTTATTCAGGTATGTTTTGACATTTTCAACATATGTTCTAACATTATCATATGAATGCATCTTAGAGTAAAAAATACTACATCAATTACTTGTATTTATTGTATAGATAATGATGGATTTTGATTGACTTGGCAGTGCAGGTACAAATCCTCTTGCATCATGAGCAATACAACTTGTCAACCAGGGTCATGTCCAGGATATTTTTGCTTGTGCACTTGACCAGGTTCGTAATGTCACATTTTGTAAGTTCCTTTATAGTTCATAATTCAATATTAAGCTTGTTCATGATTATTATATAGGTTTTTTGTATGTGTTTTTTCATCTATTTGATTGTAAGCAACTCTGCATGTTTCCTGTTGTTCACTATGATTTCTCCCATTACCACTCCCAGGATGAACCGACTTTATTGTTACATAGGTTACTTTATTGTTACTATGATTTCTCCATTTACGATTTCATAGGTTACATCATGTAAAGTTGTCAATCTCAGGTTGGTGATGAGCTTTAGTTCTCCAGATTTGGGGCTTTTTCGATATTTTCTCCCTCATGTCATTCCTGCATCACCTCTTTGTTTGAGCATGCCAATTGTCTACCACTTGTACCAATTGGCACATGTCAATCTCTGAGTGGTGCCACATTTCACCTATTTTCAATGAGAGTTTAGGGTTTCTCTAACATAGCTTCAGAAATCCGATTCAGTGCCTGCTTGAATATTGTCACATAATACTTATGGTTTGGATTGATGAGCATGTTCTGAATGGTTGGTTGATTCATAAGAACCACCCATAAATCTCCCTTCCTCTAACACACAGAAAATAAAAATTTCTTTGACAAGAGACAGAGTTTCAATACTTTGAAAACAAACTTCTATTCCCTTCAATAACTCAAAAAAAAACTATTACACTTCTTCCTCACTGAGAGGGATTACAAAATTATGACTGCTACAAAACGCAGTGCATAAAACCAACTCATCGTCTGTTCAAAACAAACATACTCTGTCTCTAAAACACTCTGCTGTGTTTTTCACTTTCGCACTGCTGTGCATACACACTTAAAAAGTTACACTCAGTCTTTCACTTTTTACACACTGCTGTGTAATAAAAAATTTACGTACTGTCTATAAAAAAACTACCAAGCTTTTTTGTCCTTTTTATTTTTATATGCCGTAACATATAAAACATATTATAATAAACCCTCTTTAAAAAAAATAAAATTAAAACTAAATTCTATGGCCCACCTTTCATTTCGCATATGATATATATATAACATATGTTTAAAACATATGTATATATTAAAGCATACATAAAATTAAATTATCAAAACATTAAAGAACCCTTTCCGTCGGACTTCAAAAGTCTGAATAGATTGAATTTCAAACCAAATTCGTGTTCCAAAATGGGATGCTGACGTCTGCCTAATTTTAACTCGAATTCTCAATCCAATGTGCCCTATAAAAAATTCGGGTCCGGTTTTCAGGTTTTCAGATTTCCTTCAATTTCATGCGATCCAATATTAATGCTCCACGTGTCCTCCTTTTGAATTTACAAAACTGTCGGGTAAATTTCTGTTTGTTTAATTTCTGGTTGGTGAATTGCGTTAATGATGGCTGTTGTGTTTAAATACAATCCTGTACAGAAATATGGCTGTGGCCGTCTACAAAAAAAACTTGCAGGAATTTTAAATGCTGAATTAAATTTCTGGATGGCATGCAAGCAACCTCCAAAAAAAATGTTGTTGCTGCATCCGTCCTTCTGCTGCAGCAGTTGAAGTTAAAATTCAACAGCACAGGGTTTAATAAGTGAGGGTGTAAAGGTAACTTTTTGTCGATGGTACCGGATTAAGATCATCTATTCATTTTTGTAGGGTCTTATGGTGTTTGGTTTTTTAGTTTTGGGTTGGGTTTATTGAGTCTAAGATAGTTTTTGAGTGAAAAAATTGCTATCAGGTATTCAAAAATTTTGGTTCTTTTGTCAAAATTTATGAGCTTGTTAGGAAATACAAAACTGACAATGGTTGTATCTTAAATTTGTGGAAAATAATTTGAAATGAAACCTTTTTGTTTAGGTTGTCGCAGCAGGTGCAAACCCCATTCAAATTACTAGGGGCATTGACAAGACAATAAAGGCCCTTGTTTCGGAACTCAAAATTTTGTCAAAGGAGGTAAACGCTTGCCTTTTGAGTAGGCTGTTTTTCCTTTTTGCTGATGGTTTGGTGTATCTAATTGAATTAGTTGCCTAAGGTATTTTTGGTTGCAAACTCCTTTTCATTTTTCATACAGTATTGGCCTTGTGGAATACATTTGATTGTGTGGTCTTGTTAGATCTACAACATTTGTAGTTGTTTAGTCTTATGGCCGAGGTGCACTTTTATTATGGAAATAGTTGATGCAATATTGTCATTTAATCCTTACTGCAGGGTAACATGTTGAGAAGTTTTTTGTGAAACATTTGGTATTCAAAATGACACTTGATCCTATACAGCATCATGCACTTGACTTCAAAATTTATATTCAAAGTGTGCCAGACAATTCTTGCAACATTTCAAATATTTAGGTTGTTTTAAACCATTATCTTTTTCATGTATTGGATGCTGAAAATGTGAAAAAGACTTTGGTATGAAACCAACTGGTGAATAATTTCCAGCACAACAACCACTTCCAAGACATGATTTACAAGTAGAACAAATGTGCTTATGAAGCATAGAAAGATATCCTTGATGCATTGTCAATGTTTGGCTAGGGTTATTTTTGGAGAAAATAACTCCTTATTCCTAGAATAGTGATCTTCAATACAAGTAAATGCCATAGAAGAGAGATCATCGTGTGACGCAACAAAACTGAAATTGGACCCCAAGGAGAGCTGGTGTGTCTACAATCGTTGTGTCAGCATTTTCCCTTGGTGTACCCCGTTCTTTTCCTCCAGCCTGAGTCTTAATTGACTTCTTCTTTCTTCGGGTTTATTTATCAAATTCGTAGAATTTGATAAATAAATACTATATATCCACAATGGTTGGACTTTAATTTATATTCCCGACTTTATATTATCTCCAATCCTTATAACCAATGTTTAACTTTCAACACTTTGTATTTATACTCCACGTTTCTTTTTAAATAAATAACTTGTAGTGAACTTTCGGCTCTATATTTCACCACCCAGCCTTACAACAATCACCCTCCAGACTTATGCTAATTATCCACCAATCGTTTAATTAAACAATTTCATTATACTCCGGCCCCACCTATATATATCAATAACCAATCAAACACTCGTATCGTACTTGGCTATCCTCCGCACACCTTAGTTAACCTCCGGGCAAGTTCAACGTGCGACCACCGTCCGATGGCCCTTCTCCAAATCAACGACTCTTGGCAATTTCGCTCGGCTTCCAACGTCGGGATTTAACGTGCGATGGCATGGGTTAAACGGTTGTTTTCCGGGATCACTTCGCCACGTGTCGCATTCCCTATGGAATCGCTCGCGAATAGGAAATACCGCCTACTCCGCAAAAGCGGTGCGATATGGGCAACCCGCTTTTGTGATTCCGCTAGTGGTTTTGGTAGAGGGCTTGACCACGGGTTCCGAAAGCACAACAATTTTGTCTCTTTATTAAGCAGGATTTTAATATGTGTATTATCAAAGAAAACCAACACAAATTTTATAAGAAAATTGTTCAAAAGTCGAGCCCGTCGGACTTCAAACGGCGATAAACCATAATTCAAACCAAATTCGCGTTCCAAAATGGCCTGCTGACGTCGGCCAATTTTGTGACGCGAATTTCTTATCAAATTCGCCCTAATATTTTACGGGTCCGGATTTCCACTGCGCGAGCGGCCCAAACAAATATCCGCTCCAGTCAATTTTTTCCACGTGTCCTCAATAAAAACTTGCCCTGCTCCTGGCTGCGGGTGCATTCGATGGCGTTTAAGGTGATAGGACATGGATATGGCGATTTCATATCATTCGCATTAACATTTAACGCTGTTCAATTAAGTTTTCACATCAAATCTACATTAATTAATTTTTAACACAGTTCAAGATCGGACCTCCACTCCTCTGAGCGATTCCGCACGCTCCAATTTGATCCGGCCTTCGGCTCTCATTATTAATGATCAGAGATTCATTATGACGGCCGTCCTTTAATTGCATTACAGACGGGTCGACATAAAAAATGGCGTTTAGCCATGGTTTTTCAGACAAGCCGGTTGCTGGATTACACTGTCTGGTAACTGTGACTATAAAGAGAAGTGGCCAGAGGAACTTCTGCCTAGACTTTGCTGCATATTTCCATTTCTCTCGGTTCTGTCTCTGTCTGTCTTCCTCTGTTAATTGGAATTCTTCTTCTTCGTCTCTTGTGCCCACTGCGCCTGCGCCTGAGATTGCACCCATGCCTCGGGTGTGTCATAGGATGCGTTGCCGGAGGGGGAGCACTAGAGGTCAATCCCAGCGCGCTCCCTCCAGCACCTCAACAGAGATGACTTCCGGCCAGTCCAGTGACTATTACTTAGGTCGATATCCAAATACTAGGAGTGGGCGGGGTCGGCTTGTAGCATCTGGCCACCAAATGGATTCCACTGCTCCTGGCTTCCCCACCGCTAGTTCACCTTCTCCCATGACGCGCACTGCGCAATTTTCCTTTGATTGCACTCTCAACCGCCCGCGAATCACAGCTGTAGTCACTGTGGTCTTCCGCGAGGAGGCCCAAACGGAGGAAGAATGCACCTGTCCGGCGGGTCTGAGCTCGGAAAAAGCCGGCCAGCATTCGGGCCTTCAGGAGGGGAGCCGTGGCATGCATGTGGAGGTAGCACCTAGCGATCCTGGACCTTCCGAAGGATGGTGCCGAATCGTGGAGGAACCAGCGGAGGATTAGTTTGGTTGATTTGTTTTTCTTGCTTAGCAGGCCCAGTTAATTGGGCTGCTTTTAGTTTATTTTACCGTGCTGGACCTTTAAGTAATATTTTTAAATTCTGTAAATTAAACGTTCAAGACTGGTTTCCCCGTATGAGGGCAGTCTTCTTAATTTTTTGATTTTTTGATGACAAATTTTCCATGAGTATGGCCAGGCAATGTTTTTGACTTCGGTGTAATTTTATTCGCAATGTTAATAGATTAAATTTACTTTGAATTCTCACATGATTAGCGTTTTTCTTGATCTGTTCAAGGATTTTGGGTACTTTAATTTGTATTTGGAACAATGGACGTCGGTACTCTATCTGTTGCTTTACCGTTCTACATACTACTATTTCACTTTCTTATAGATGCCTCGGGAATATTTGAATGCTTTCTCAGATTGTCGATAATCTCCATGTGGACCGTTACTGGATTTTATATCATGTCCCTGTATGTGACATGGGGTATTTTTCTATCATTGTCTGGGGTGGGACTTCCACTTTTCTGGATGGATATTTGGGTTCCAAGCTTCAGATGTGAAAATGTAATGACTTCATGGACCGTTTTACTTCATATAATATATTCAAAATAGCATTTTTTCTCTTCTGAAAAAAAAATGATTAATGTTTATCATTCTGCCTTCAAAACTAGCGATGCTGGTCTATGTTGCTGGTTTATTGATATGGTCCGATGGTCTTTTTATATTTTGGACATATCACACTCCTCACATGATTAGCGTTTTTCTCTGTTCAAGGATTTTGGGTACTTTAATTTGTATTTGGAACAATGGACGTCGGTACGCACTCTATCTGTTGCTTTACTATTCTACATACTGCTATTTCACTTTCTTATAGATGCCTTGGGCATATTTGGATGCTTTCTCAGATTGTCGATAATCTCCATGTGGACCGTTACTGGGTTTTATATCAAGTCGCCGTATGTGACATGGGGTATTTTTCTATCATTGTCTGGGGTGGGACTTCCACTTTTCTGGATGGATATTTGGGTTCCAATCTTAAGATGTGAAAATGTAATGACTTCATGGACTGTTTTACTTCATACAATATATTCAAAACATCGTTGTTTCTCTTGTGAAAAAAAAAATGATTAATGTTTATCACTCTGCCTTCAAAACTAGCGATGCTGGTCTATGTTGCTGGTTTATTGATATGGTCTGATGGTCTTTTTATATTTTTGACATATAACACTCCTCACATGATTAGCGTTTTTCTCTGTTGCAGGATTTTGGGTACTTTAATTTGTATTTGGAACAATGGACATCGGTACTCTATCTGTTGCTTTACTATTCTACATACTGCTATTTCACTTTCTTATAGATGCCTCGGGCATATTTGGATGCTTTCTCAGATTGTCGATAATCTCCATGTGGACCGTTACTGGGTTTTATATCAAGTCCCTGTATGTGACATGGGGTATTTTTCTATCACTGTCTGGGGTGGGACTTCCACTTTTCTGGATGTATATTTGGGTTCCAATCTTCAGATGTGAAAATGTAATGATTTCATGGACTGTTTTACTTCATATAATATATTCAAAACATCTTTTTTTCTCTTGTGAAAAAAAAAATGATTAATGTTTATCACTCTGCCTTCAAAACTAGCGATGCTGGTCTATGTTGCTGGTTTATTGATATGGTCTGATGGTCTTTTTATATTTTGGACATATCACACTCCTCACATGATTATGATTAGCGTTTTTCTCTGCTGCAGGGTTTTGGGTACTTTAATTTGTATTTGGAACAATGGACGTCGGTACTCTATCTGTTGCTTTACTATTCTACATACTGTTATTTCACTTTCATGGACTGTTTTACTTCATATACTGCTATTTCACTTTCATGGACTGTTTTACTTCACTGTTGTAGGGTCTTGGGTACTTTAATTTGTATTTGGAACAATGGACGTCGGTACTCTATCTGTTGCTTTACTATTCTACATAATGCTATTTCACTTTCATGGACTGTTTTACTTCACTGTTGTAGGGTTTTGGGTACTTTAATTTGTATTTGGAACAATGGACGTCGGTACTCTATCTGTTGCTTTACTATTCTACATACTGCTATTTCACTTTCATGGACTGTTTTACTTCACTGTTGTAGGGTTTTGGGTACTTTAATTTGTATTTGGAACAATGGACGCCGGTACTCTATCTGTTGCTTTACTATTCTACATACTGCTATTTCACTTTCATGGACTGTTTTACTTCACTGTTGTAGGGTTTTGGGTACTTTAATTTGTATTTGGAACAATGGACGTCGGTACTCTATCTGTTGCTTTACTATTCTACATACTGCTATTTCACTTTCATGGACTGTTTACTTCATATAATATCTTCACTTTCATGGACTGTTTTACTTCATATAATATCTTCACTTTCATGGACTGTTTTACTTCATATAATATCTTCACTTTCATGGACTGTTTTACTTCACCGTTGTAGGGTTTTGGGTACTTTAATTTGTATTTGGAACAATGGACGTCGGTACTCTATCTGTTGCTTTACTATTCTACAAACTGCTATTTCACTTTCATGGACTGTTTTACTTCATATAATATCTTCAAAACAACGTTTCTCGTCTTTTAAAATTTTAATTTTTTTTTTTAAAATTGAACCCTCCGTCGGTCTACCGACGCCTTGTAGACGTCGGAACTGCGACAATCCAGAAACGTCGGACGAGAGACAGTATGAAAACGTCAGAAGCGCGACGTGCTAAACGTCGGAACTGCGACAACCCAGAAACGTCGGAAGAGAGACAGTATGAAAACGTTGGAAGCGCGACGTTCCAAACGTCGGACCACATATCGTCGGAATTACGACATCTTCCAGACGTCGGAAGAGTGACGTCATAAACGTCGGACCACGTTTAGTCGGAATTGCGACAGTTTACAAGCGTCGGAAGAGCGACGTCAAAACGTCGGACCACGTTTAGTCGGAACTGCGACGGTTTATGAGCGTCGGACAAACGACGTTTAAAACGTCGGAGCCGCGACGGTTTGTGAGACGTCGGAAGAGTGACGCCTGTTCGGAACGTCGGAATAAGTGTCGATAGTGCGACACTTTTTACTTGCATCGGAACGGCGACGGCATGAGAAACCACGGTTTGTCC
>CM076569.1:34690054-34886333 GCA_034641835.2 Pinus albicaulis
ACCTCATTTTTACCTCATTTTCCCTTGTCCATTTCTATCTTAAACCTAACGGATCAATAAATATAGTTAAAATGACTTCTAGAATGATTTACATGATCGACTTGTTAAATTTTGTTTTTTCCACTGTTGGGAATTTTGACCGGTCTGCTTCATAATGCACATTCAGAGCTAACCGGGCGATTCTCAGCTTCATGTTTGGTATGTTCCGTGGCCTCTTGAGAAAACTGAGGGGGTACATCCGTCATGTCTACATGGTTCGTTGCTCATCATGGAGTAAGCAGAGCTGATGAATTCTGTTAGTTTCAGTCTGGGAACACATTTTGGTGTATTATTCCTATTAGGACTGCTTCCTACTGCATGTCTTTTCTTCTTCACGCAAATAATTTCAGCACTGAAATACATCTGGAGTATAAGGTGCACATTGTTCCTAAATTGTTGTAATTATTGTTACGTGCATTTTCTTTATAAACTCTTGGGAGACCGAGAGCTATGTTAGAGATTTTATGTTAGATTTGCTGCTAGATTTTGTTTAAACTCTGTGTTACGTCCTTGAAGACGCAGAGTGTTATGTTCAAACTATTGCATATTTAATGGAGCAGACAAAGTTATTTTGAAGGCGTGATTTAATTTGGAGTTGAATGCCGTCAAGTGGTAGAGGGCCCCTGCCTCTTGCACGGATTTATTTTGCGTAAATTAGATAAGTTTTCCTAGCTGCCTTTACGTTTTGCATTTGAATTTGTAGTTGTTTTGTTTTAGCTACTGTAGTCGTATTCATTCTAGCTCTTCCACAAGAAGACACTCTTCCAACAGATTAAAATGATGAATGTTGAATGACTATGGTATTGTAGAATTAGGAGTTGAATTTATAGTTTTTTTAACTAGCTACTGTAGTTATATTCATTCCAGCTCTTCCACAAGAAGGCACTCTTCCAACAGATTATAATGATGAATGAAGAATAGCTATGGTACTGTAGGATTTAGTTATAGTTTTTGCTATTCACTATCACAGTTACACTTGTTCTCATCACTCTTCCACAAGAAGAAACTCTTCCAAGACATCCTTAAGAAGTTCAAGACATGACCGTGATAATGAATGATTTAGTTGTGTGTTTGTACTAAGTATCATCTCTGATCTTGCTCTTAAACGCTTGCCCAAGACATCATAAGAACGAGTAGGGTATGGATGTGATAACTTAGTTTTTCATTTTCTTTCAGTTCATTTGCTTTCAATTGCACTCAATTACACAGTTAGAATTGTTCTATCCCTTCCAAAAGAAGGAACTCTTCCAAAATATCACTAATGATGAACAAACAGATTGTGTAACTTCATAGAGTAATGCATGTTAGTATAGTTGGAAATCTCCGGAGTTTCATTGCATTTAAATCATGATCAGTTACTTCATTTCAAAGTTTGATGATGACTTATAGTTCAGCATTGTTCTAGCTTAGTGGAATCTTAGGTTCATTCTTAGATTAACTCATTGCACTTGCATCTCATATTCAAATTGTCATCCATTGCACAATAGATCACTTTATTTGTTAGGATTAACAAGACAGCCTTCATTATTCATAAACATCTTCTTGTTCTAAAAACTACAACAGATCCATAGCCATAGGAACATAAGACAACATCACTATAAGGTCTGAAACCTCTCTGCAATTTCCTCATCATTTTTATAAATAGAGCTCTTCCTCAAAAGAACTACTTTGAACTGGAATCCAATAACTTCTTGAGTATAAGTTCTGTGACATTCAATTAAATTGCAGAATAGAACTAGGAATTAATCATAGAATAAAAGAGCTTAGGACAGAGTATTGCATCATTAGTGTTTAATTGTTTAGTTAGAGGATTTGCATATTTAATGACCATTTCTCAAGTTTAGTTTGTGTCATTTGCATAAAAAGTCATTATCAAGCTTTTTCTTTCATATTAGTCATAGTTCAGATTCTGCTTTAGTGTTTCCAATTGCATTTTCCATTCCATACATTAGACTTAACTCTGTTTTGATCACCAACCCCTTTTCTATTAGTTTTCTAGGCAGTTTCATTGTGAACATAAAACACCAAAAGACCAAAAACATCATAAATCATCACAAAAGACCAAAAACATCACAAAACACCACATACAACGCATTAGGAAACAAGCACTGAGGTACATATGGTACACTTCACTTCAGTAGTTTACAAATCCTGGTTGAAAATTAAATGAGCTCAGTTTAGGAGACTAGATTGAGACACAACATTTTGGCGCCGTTGCCAGGGAAGTGAAAACTAGGTAACCTTTGTTTCTTAGCATAAAAAAAAAAAAAAAAAAAACAATTTTATGCGTAGGGAGAGAGATTCAAGGGGAAGATTTATAAGCAGCAGAGGCAGAAGTTTGATTTCTAGAACACCACTTGTTTCATCTAGATCTAGAACTAGTACACCTTCAACTCAAACCCATCTTCCATCCTTTACTGATCCCGGACTTCTAGAAGATCTAAGGTTACCTATTCCATCAGAGAAACCTTCCACTTCACCCACTGAACCTGCCATAGAAGAAGATCTAAAGACTCCTGTTAGGGACACAAATCTTTCTACTTCTACAGGAGAATCAACCATGGCAGAAGAAGGAGGAGGAGGAGTTGTTAATGGAGAACACACATTATTTGGAGGAGGTAGAGGTAGAGGTAGAGGAGAAGGAGGAAGAGGAGGTAGAGGTGCAGATGGAGGAAGAGGTAGAATAGGAAGCTCTTTTGGGTTCCCTATATTTGATGAAGAAACCAATACAACCATGAAAAACATTTCACCTTCTGTCCTTCCGAACTTCTATGGACTTAAAACTGAGGATCCTGAAACTTTCTTATTCGAATTTGAAGTGTTGTGTAGGACTTATGACTACTTACAAGATGCTCAAAAACTGAAATTATTTCCTTCAACTTTGAAGGGAGCAACATTGAAGTGGTTTATGAGTCTAATCAGTAGCTCTATTAGAACATGGGAAGACATGAAACAAGCATTTCTAGAGAGATACTTGGATTATTGTATGCCGGTTAATCATAAGGAAGAAGTGTTCAAAATGTTACAAAAAGAAGATGAAAACTTAGAAGATTTGTTGGAAAGATTTAATTACAACATCAAAAGGGAAAAAATGGAAAATCTAGATCAAGACACCTTAAAAGCTCTTTCGTTGAAAACAAGTAGGGATGAATGGTTGGATATTCTTAACATGATGGGAAAAGGGGATATATCACAACTTACATTACCTGAAATATCCGAGTTATGTATCAACCTTTCCAGAGGGAAATCTAAAACTGTCAAAGGTCCAAGAGATCCCGCTCTTGCAAGGGCAAGTAAATCTGCTTCTGGGACAGTAAGTAGATCAGAAATAGGACACATGCTTGATGATTTTAAATCTGACATCTTAGGGAGTCTTAGTGAACAAATAGACACTCTCAAGATACAAAACAAGCAAAAGGCTGAATCTGATGCCTTGGCAATCTTTTGTCCCAAATGTAGGAAGAAACATGCCTTGAGAGAGTGTCCTCTAGATGTCAAAGTTGTAGAAACATGTGTTATTTGTTCTGAGAAACATGAGACCAAGAATTGTCCTTCTCTTCCTGGTCTCAAGGCTGTTTTTCAAGAAGAAACTCCTACAGACTCCACAGAATCTCTTAACTTTGTATCTAGAAGACCTTGGCAAGGACCTCAGACACAAGGATTCCATGATCAAATGTATAATCAACCTCCACCTTGGAATTCTTGGCAGCAACCTTGGCCCCAATTTCAAAATCAATCGCAATCTTGGGCACAAGGAACACAAAGTCCCTATGGAATATACTCTCCATATTATCAGTATCCACCATCCTATCCACCATATCCACATTTTTATCCTCAAAATTCCCAACAAAATTTTCCTCAAAATATTCAACAAAATTTTCAACAAAATCCTCAACAACATCATCCGAACCAATCTCATCAAAATCAACCACTTCCATTACCATTCCCTCAAAAATCCAATCAATTGCCAGCTCAGCCCATACCAAACCCTAATAATAAGAACCCTCAGAATACATATATGATAGAAGGACAACAATTTCCAACTTATTTAATTACTCCTCTAGACCTTAGTGATGTTCAACTTAGGTCTGGAAGGATACTTGAGAAGAGGAAACCTTCGGTGATCATACAAGAACAAGATAATTCTGAGGAAGACTCCCTACGGGTTAATAAAAGTCTTGAGGAAGATACATCCTTTCAAGACCAAAACATTGAAAAACTAAAACAAAAAGATCCAATAAATTCAACTCTAGTATTAGAGCAACCATCCACATCTACTTCTATACCTCCCTTTCCGGAAAGACTACAAATTGATAAAGGTGTAGAAAAACAAATAATGGTGCCTAATTATGATTTTTTGGATGAATTGAGAAATGTTTGCATTAAAATTCCATTATTGCAAGCCATCAAGGAAATCCCAATTTTAGCCAAAACAATAAAGGAGTTTAGTATGAAGACAACAAGAAAAAGAATAAGAGAAACCAAGAAAATTCAACTGGTAGGACAAATAGCAGACATTATGATGGGCAATATTACTATTCCAAAGTACCTTGACCCAGGAAATCCAGTTGTCAAAATTCACATCAACGGAATTGAAATTCAAAACACACTCATTGACTTAGGAGCAGCAATAAATATCATGAGTAGACAGATCATGGACAAACTGAAACTTCCTAATCTTCTCTTTACACCCACATTATTACAATTAGCAGATAGATCTGTGATCAGACCAGATGGGGTAATAGAAGACATTCCAATGTCCCTAGACTCTTGGGAGTACCCTGTGGATTTCATGATCCTAACACCCAAGAATAATCTAGGAGGCCATCCTGTTATACTAGGAAGACCTTGGTTGGCTACAGCTGATGCTTTTATTAGTTGTAGGTCCGGTGATATGTATATTTCTGATGGAAGTTCAACAAAGAAATTCACTTTATATCCTCCAACTAGGACAATTACAGATCTAGATGACACTCAATGGATAGAGGATGAAGAATATTTACAACCACTCTTCACAATTTCAGAAATTAGTGAAGATAATCAAATTCTGAATACTCTAGAAAACTTTGAATCTTCTCCAAAACACAAACAAGAATCATTTCAAGAGAGATCCAATATTGAGTTCTTGTCATCTAGGCAGATGTCTCTTCATTCTATGGACAAATTTGGCAGCTCTACAAGTGAAATTTTTCCAGGCAAAACCTTGAACATAAATAAAAACCTAGAAAAATCTCAACAAGAAGAGTTAGTCAAAGTATTACAAAGACATTCTTCTGCATATGCATGGGAATACACTGACATGAAAGGGATAAGTCCCAAGACTTGTACTCATCACATCTATATAGAGGCAAATTGCAAACCAATCAGACAGCCTCAAAGACGGATGAATCCAAATCTTAGGAAAATTGTCAAGGAAGAACTGCAAAAATTATTAAATGTTAATTTCATCTATCCTATTTCAGATAGTCAGTGGGTCCTTCCTTTAGTAATTGTACCTAAGAAAAATGGAAAATGGAGGGTGTGTGTTGACTACCGAGAACTGAATAAAGCTACTCTTAAAGACCATTTTCCCTTACCTTTCATAGATCAAGTATTAGATACATTAGCAGGTAAAAAGTAATTTTCATTCCTAGATGGGTTTAGTGGTTACAATCAAATCCAAGTAGCACTTGAAGACCAAGATAAAACCACATTTACTTGTCCTTGGGGTACCTATGCCTACCGAGTATTACCATTTGGATTATGCAATGCACCCGCAACATTCCAAAGGGCAGTATTAGGAATTTTTTCTGATATAATACATGACTATGTAGAGGTGTACATGGATGATTTTACAGTTTATGGGGATACATTTGAAGAGGCTTTAGAAAACTTGGAAAAGGTCTTAAAAAGATGTCAAGAAGCAAACCTTTCTCTTAGTCATGAAAAATGTTTTATGATGTTCACTGAAGGCATTGTTCTAGGGCACCACATTTCAGGGGATGGGATTAGAGTTGATGAGGCGAAAGTTAAAGTTATTTCTAACCTATCCATTCCAAGTTGTCAGAGAGATGTTAGAAGTTTTCTAGGATTTACAGGGTATTATCGGAGATTTATAGAAAACTTCACCAAAATAGCATCTCCTCTCTTCAAATTACTCACCAAAGATTGTGAATTTAAGTGGACTTCTGATTGCCAGTGAGCTTTTGAAACCCTGAAAACCAAAATGAAGTACCTACATTATGGGACCTGGTTTCTACTGCATTAGCTGTCTCCACACTGATACACACACACTGCTGAATACAGACATCAATTTAATTTCAGCTTTTCATTCATTATATCAAGAGGTTTTGACTCCCCAGAGTTAAATTATATCAGAATCCCAAAAGAGTTTTAGCTGCTGTTCATGCCATTAACAAATTTAGACAATTTATATAATTGTGCTATGAAACTTTTGTTCACATCATCATTCTCGTTAAATTGACAATGAATAACCAATTACTAATGGCAGAGTTATAAGATGGTTGTTATTATTGCAAGAATTCAACATTACTATTCTAGATAGGCCTGGAAAACAAAACACTGTGGCTGACTTCCTGTCTAGAATTCAAAATATCAAAGATGACACTCCAGTTGAAGATCAATTTCCTGATGAATATCTTTTTGCAGTTTCTACTCAAACTCCATGGTTTGCTGATATTGCTAATTATTTAGTTTCAGGAAAATTTTCTTCAATTATGAATGCAAGGGATAAAAGAAAAATCATTAATGATAGTGCAAGATATTCATGGGTCGCTAATGAGTTGTACAAGACAGGTCCAGATTTGATTATTAGAAGGTGTGTTCGTGAAGATGAGATTCCTGAAATTCTCAAGGCATGTCATGATGAACCTTGTGGCGAACACTTTGCAGATAAGAGGACAGCCTATAAGATCCTTAATTTAGGATATTATTGGCCATCTTTGTTTAAAGATGCAAGGGAGTATGTCAAAAGGTGTGATAGTTGCCAAAGGGTAGGGAAACCTTCTCCTTCAGGTGAGATGCCATTACAACCTTAGGTACACATTGAACCTTTTGAAAAATGGGCTTTGGATTTTGTAGGACCTATTAGTCCTCCATCAAGACAAAAGAAATATATATTAGTTTGCACCGATTATGTTACTAAGTGGGTAGAAGCTAAACCATTACTTGTTGCTAATGAATCATCTGTAGTTACTTTTCTTTTTGAGGATATTTTCACTCGTTTTGGTGTCCCAAGAGAAATTGTTACAGATCAAGGAGCTCAATTTACATAAAGGCTAGTGGAGCAAATGATGGAGAATTACAAAATCAGACATAGAACATCTACTCCTTATCATCCACAAGCAAATGGTCAAGTGGAATCCACTAATAAAGTCATTGAAGGAATCCTAACAAAGACTGTTCATCTACATAGAAGAGATTGGGTAGATAGGCTTCCTGAAGCCTTGTGGGCTTATAGAACTACATGGAGAAACACAACAGGCCATACTCCTTATGAGCTTGTTTATGGAAAGCAAGTTTTGTTTCCCATAGAGTTCCAAATTCAAACATTCAAGATGGCATTTCAGCTAGGACTTGATCTAACGGAGGCACAAAAGCATAGACTGGAGCAAATTAATGAATTGGATGAGATCAGACAAGATGCAGTTCAAAAAACAAGTCTAGTCCAACAGCAAAGGGCTAGATGGCATGACAAGTACATCAAGGAGAAGAAATTTAAAGAGGGAGACTGGGCTCTCTTGTTTGACTCAAAATTCAAGGATTTTCAAGGGAAATTTCAGACACATTGGCTTGGGCCATATGAAATTGTTCGAATTTTTGATAATGGGGCAGTAAAAATTAGAACTATAGATGAAGAAGAGGTCACTTTTCTTGTGAATGGTCATAGACTGAAGTTATACCACAAGCCACTCTCAAGAGAAGAGTTTGTCAAGAAGTTCCAAGAAAGCAATGATGTGAAGTTAATGAAGAAGAGTCTCTCTTCTTCATCAACTTGATTAAATTTTCTGAAGCATTTCTCTTTAAAAATAAAAATAAAAAAAAATAAAAAAATAAAGGTATAAACATGAAAACCAATCATTGATTGGCATGTTTATACAGAAAAGATAGGGTGAAAATCAGAGTCTCTCTGACACTCTAAATTTTCCCATTTTTGTTTTTATAAGCAGCTGTTATAAAAATCATAAGTACAGTTCCATAGTGCTTATGATTCATTTCATCTCACTCCATTCACTTATTCATCCATACTCCATCTCATCCATCATTCATATTTCACTCCATTCCACATTTCATTCATCCCATTCCATCTTCCATTCATCTCATTTTCATGTCAAAATACAAAATTTGATATCTTGCTGTAAGTGAATAAAATATGTCATGAATTGCAGTACAGCCCTTATGTTCCTTCATTCCATTTCATGAACTGAATCCATTCCATTCCATTATCCACTTCATACATATCATAATCCATCATCCATTTTCATTCATACCACATAACATTTCATCCATACTCCAAAAACATTCCATTTTCATGATTAAAGTGCTCTACAGAAACATTCTGCAGCTCAGTGGACATTCTGCAGCTGATCAGCCTTTCTGCAGCCCGACAGTCTTTCCGCAGCTATAAACCCTGAAGGCATCAACCAGCAGACATCAGAATTACAACAAAGTGACCCAGTGTATTCATGAATCAAAAGCATCAAGAAAATTATGAAGACTCCTCCAGAGATGAGCAGAGAAGACAAAGGCTACAAAAATCAAATAAAGGGCAGAGGTAACAAATTTAAATTACGATGGCATTTCATAAAAGTTTAGCATAGTTTAGTTGTGGATTATTAGAAAAGGTTGTTTTAATTGTTTTTATTGATCAAACACCAACAAACCCTCTACAGACTTTGTATTAAAATCTTCCATTTCAAATTTCATATCCGATAGCATTTAAGCGGCTAAAAAGGCCGAGGTGTTTGAATTCTCCACGTCTCTTAACCAGATCATTCAATGATGATTCCTTCTGCCGTCGTAAAATCCTCCGCCGTCCCTTCAATCATTAATACAATCCCTCCACCTCACTCCACTACTCCATTCCGTGACCACTGCCATAACTTCATTCCGTAGCCAGCATTCCATTCTGAAGACGGAGATATTATTATCACCGAAAGCAGAGCCAAAGGATATCAGTTTGAATAGCATTGAGCATTGTAAACGCAGAGCAGAGTAGAAGAGTAAATTTGGAAGTATAACAGTGTGAGGACTTGAAGCCATTTGATTCCGTGGGCAAATAAAATATCACTGTGGGCAGATAAAATATCACTGTGGACGGAGTTTGAGGCATTTTCACTATAAACACAGAATTGTTGCAGTGTTGAGTTTAAAGTCTTTTGTTACCAAAGACAGAGGTGTTGCAGTGTTGAGTTTAAAGTCTTTTGTTACCAAAGACAGAGGTGTTGCAGTGTTGAGTTTGAAGTCTTTTGTTACCAAAAGACAGAGGTGTTAAAATCGAAACCATTTGCTACCAAGAGCCGGAGGTATTGCACAAAAGAAATTTGAAGCCATCTGCCACTGTCTATCAGAGACATATCAGCTCGAAATTTGAAATTGCTTTCATTATCAAACAGAGGCATATCACTCCAAAGTTCAATTATCAATAGAAGCATATCAGTCCGAGGTTTCGAAGGCATTTTTCATTATCAAACAGAGGCAAATCACTTCAAAATTCAATTGTCAACAGAAGCATATCAGTCCAAGGTTTCGAAGGCATTTGTCATTATCAATCAAAGGTATGTCATTATGAAGTTTGGAGCCATTTTCATTTAAAGCTTGAAGCCATTTCAATCCGAAAGTGAAAGTCATTGTTTTGTGGGTAGAAGAGTGTTAATTTGATATTGAAAAAATCATGGGTTTAATTGTAAGGACTGAACCTGTGGGTTCAAAATATTTAGAAGGTTACCCACAATGCAAGGAAATGTTACAACAAATAGGATGGCTTCAATTTTTGGAAAAATTTAATGGCTTCCATAAGGAAGTCACTAAAACATTCGCAAGAGCATTTCAAGGAACCGAAGTTGAAGTAGGTGATGTCAAGTTTACTGTCACTGAAGTTTTTATTGCAGAGGCTACAGGATTGTCCAGAACTGGGGAGAGATGGTTTAAAAATAGATAATTCCACAATGACTCCTGGAAACAAATTTTAAAATCACCAAATATGGATGTTAGTGTATTCAAGAAAGGAATTCCCAGTTCTGCATTGAAAAACAAATGGAGAAACATATTACTTCTTTTGCAAAAATTTGTTACATGTGAGGGTAGATATGGGACATTTTATGTCTATCGCATTAGAATAATGATGCATTTTCTGGGATAAGACTTAAACCTACCATATTTCTTGCTTCAAAGTCTGAAGAAGATGGCTTCCTGTGTTCAGAGAAGAGTTCAATTTTTAGAGACAACCCTGTATCATCATGGTTTGGTCAAAATTTTGATTGAGCATCATCTAGCTAAAACAAATTATACATGGGATGATTTCTTAATAAGAAATCATTTTGAAGAAGCAAAAGAACCATCACTTGAACCACAACCTACAAAGAGAAGTAGGAAATGGAGGGCTTCAAAAGTTGAAATTGACAAACCAGTCCAAGAGAGCAGTGAGGAAATCATTTTAGAGAAGTTGACTCGAATCAAGAGGCAACTTAAGGAAGAGAAGATAATCAAGGAATCTACCACAGAGAAAGGAGAGGGATCCTCTCAGCCTAGGAGAAGCCACAGATTAAAGGGAAAACTGAAGAAAACACCAATCAAACAAACAGGGGTAATCAATATAGAAGATGAAGAAACACCCATTGAAGAAGATGATGAAGAGGATTTTTATGAAGGAACCCCTGAAATTGATCCTGCTCAACAGGAAATTTATGACTATGTGGAAACTTTGGAGAGGAGAGCTTCAGAAAGCAGAGAGAGAACCCCCAGTCCTCCACTGTCTGAAATAGATATATTAAGGAGGGATAGATATGAGTTGGAATTGCTGAATAGACACATAAAAAATGAGAATGAAATTCTCAAAGATCAAATCAAGCTCAAAACTGATATGAACTCAACCTTATCCCTGCATATAGACAAAGTGGAGAGGACCAATGAGAAGTTGAAGACAAGGAACAAAAAGCTAATCAGGGCACTCACCAACCTCAGTTCAAACTTGTTATCAGGAAACCCAGAAGACCTCTAGCTTCCAGACAAAGGAGAAGAAGGGGATTAGATGTCCTTGCAGAAGCCTCTGAATTCATAGGCTAATTTGCATGAGGACATGCAAAGAGACAGCAGTGGGGGTATGTTGAGCCTCAAAATTGTGCTTTCCTTCACCTCATTTTACCTCATTTTCCCTTGTCCATTTATATCTTAGACCCAATTGATCAATAAATATAGTTAAAATTACTTCTAGAATGATTTACATGACTGACTTGTTGAATTTTGTGATTTTTGCCATTGTTAAGCATTTTGACCGGAACTAGCTGCAGAATGCAGACATTCCGTAGCTAACTGGCGATTCTGCAGCTACCTTCATGTTTGAGTATGTTCCAGGTGGCCTCTTGAGAAAAACCGCATATGGGCATGATCCACGTCCTGTCTACATGGTTCGTTGCTCATCATGGAGGAAGAAATGAATTCTGGGTATGGTTTTGAACGTGGGGAACACATTTATGAAGCAAGACTCCTATTAGGACTGTCTCAGTCCAGATGTCTTTTCTTCTTCACGCAGCCACTTCAAAGACTCCTAACGTGATTCGGATAAGGAAAGACATTGTTCCTAAATTGTTGTAATTATTGTTACGTGCATTTGCTTTATAAACTCTTGGGATACCGAGAGCTATGTTAGAGATTTTATGTTAGATTTGCTGCTAGATTTTGTTCAAACTCTGTGATACATTCCTGAAAACGCAGAGTGTTATGTTCAAACTTTTGCATCGTTAATGGAGCAGACAAAGTTATTTTGAAGGTGTGATTTAATTTGGAGTTGAATGTCGTCAAGTGGTAGAGGGCCCCTGCCTCTTGCACGGATTTATTTTGCGTAAATTAGATAAGTTTTCCTAGCTGCCTTTACGCTTTGCATTTGAATTAATAGTTGTTTTTGTTAGCTACTGTAGTCGTACTCATTCTAACTCTTCCACCAGAAGATACTCTTCCAAAAGACCATAATGATGAATGTTGAATGACTATGGTATTGTAGGATTAGGAGTTGAATTTATAGTTGTTTTAACTAGCTACTGTAGTTATATTCATTCCAGCTCTTCCACAAGAAGACACTCTTCCAACATATTATAATGATGAATGATGAATAGCTATGGTACTGTAGGATTTAGTTGTAGTTTTTGCTATTCACTATCACAGTTACACTTGTTCTAATCACTCTTCCACAAGAAGAAACTCTTCCAAGACATTCTTAAGAAGTTCAAGACATGACCGTGATAATGAATGATTTAGTTGTGTGTTTGTACTAAGTATCATCTCTGATCTTGCTCTTAAACGCTTGCCCAAGACATCATAATGACGAGTAGGGTATGGATGTGATAACTTAGTTTTTCATTTGCTTTCAATTGCATACAATTACACAGTCAGAATTGTTCTACCCCTTCCAAAAGAAGGAACTCTTCCAAAATATCACTAATGATGAACAAACAGATTGTGTAGCTTCATAGAATAATGCATGTTAGTATAGTTAGAATGCTCCGGAGTTTCATTGCATTTAATTCATGATCAGTTACTTTGTTTCAAGTTTGATGATGACTTATAGTTCAACATTGTTCTAGTTTAGTGGCATCTTAGGTTCATTCTTAGATTAACTCATTACACTTGCATCTCATATTCAAATTGTCATCCATTGCACAATAAATTACTTTAGTTGTTAGGATTAACAAGACAACCTTCATTATTCACAAACATCTTCTTGTTCTAAAAAATACAAATGATCTATAGCCATAGGAACAGAAGACAACATCACTATAAGGTCTGAAATCTCTCTGTAATTTCCTCATCATTTCATAAACAGAGCTCTTCCTCAAAAGAACTACTTTGAACAAGAAACCAATAACTCTTTGAGTATAGGTTCTGTGACATTCAATTAAATTGCAGAATAGAACTAAGAATTAGTCATAGAATATAAGAGCTTAGAACAGAGTATTGCATCATTGTAAGTTAGTTGTTTCACTGTCTATGTAGAGAATTTGCATACTTAGTGATCATTTCTCAAGTTTAGTTTGTGTCATCTGCCTAAAAGTCATTATCAAGCTTTTGCTTTTATTTAGTCATAGTTCAGATTCTGCTTCAGTGTTTCCAATTGCATTTTCCATTCCATACATTAGGCTTAACTCTGTTTTGACCACCAACCCCTTTCCATTAGTTTTCTAGACATTTCCATTGTGAACATAAAAATCACCAAAAGACCAAAAACATCATAAATCATCACAAAAGACCAAAAACATCACAAAACACCACAAACTGAAATAGACAATGGTGGAGCCCCAAGTGGAATAGGCGGGTGACCACCAATATCCACCTAGATCAGTCGAGGAGTAATATATCGCATCGGAAAGTGTGGCAAGTGGGCCCGAAAGGGAATTTTTTATGTATTAACTTGATTATTTATTGTTATAGTGGACGTGGCAGTTTTTTTACTAAAGCTCTATATAAGTATGTCGAGAGTTGAAATTACAAGTGCTGATATAAAAAGTACAGTTACAAATGTATGGCATATGGTCGTTACCCTACGATAGTGAATAAGGAAACAAACAGAGCCGAAAGGGACAAAGACACAGTCAAAGAAAAGACAAATGCGTAGCCAGCCAAGAGGCTGAATGAGTGAGCTGGAGTTCTCATTGTAATTTAATGTAAACAATTCTAATTTATATTGTTGTGATGCATTGGCAAGTCTCCGGAAGAGAACAAATATCCCATTGTAATGATAAATTGGTACCTACAGTTATATTTTCTGAATGAGCGGATAAAAGAGTTGAGGAGGCAGATGGCAAAGAGACATGGCTGTCCATTTCAAATTCCCAGTAGAATACAAACAACCATGAAGCTAGTTTGTATCAATTAGGATAATATCCAAGGGGATAAAGTTACGAAAATAGAGTGAGAGAAGAAGAGAATGTGCAACAGAATTGAAGAAAGCCGAATAAAATAAGAAAACTGCAAGAGGTGAGAGAGAGTAAATATAGAGAATGTAGAGTATAGAAGATTGAGGCAGAGAAGATAAAGAAAAGAAGAGCATAAAGAGATGCTACAGATCAGAGATGATATCTGAGGTAAATCAGCAAACATTCTGGTTGATAAATTGAGGAAGTTGGAGCTTCCCTATCAAGTTGAAGCTTGATAGCTGCCAGTTGTAGCTGACTGAGGTTGGAGCCTCCTGTAGGTTGGTGCCTGCAGAAAATTGGAGGGAGTTGGAGCTTCCTTGCAAGTTGTAGCTTGCAGAATTGAGGTTGGTGCCTCCTGTAAGTTGGTGCCTGTGGAAAAACATTGGTGAGAGGGAGTTGGAGCTTGCCTTTGCATCACATCAATAATAAGATGTGGTTTTCTCCCTTTATGGGTTTCCACTTAAATCTGTTGTCTCTATCTGTGTTGTTTGTGTACTGAGATGATTTACCAAATTTGCTTAATGTTTGCTGCTCTCATAATAAGTTTGAAGTCACATTAATTTAATGCTTGCCACATCATATTAAGACTGTTCATGCACTAAGGTTGATTACAAAAGTAAAGCTAATGAAAAATATCAAAAGCTCATATATGTGTTAAACTGATTCACCCCCCCCTCTCAGTTTAACTAATAATTCAACATAATAGAGAAATGGAGGTTTAACCTCTTTTACATAAAGAAAAAGACACCCAGAAAGGGTTTTCGGCAAAATGCATGAACAACAAGCAACACTGCAGAAAATAACGCAGTTACTACATCTCTGTATTATACATGGCTGAATATAACATGAGATATCTGAATAATACAAGAAAATGTCCCTATCCCCTCTTATTAGAACTCCCGGAGGGAAATGAGCACCTCCTCCTCAAAGACTAACATAGAATCAAAGGGTGCAACCCTGCTGCTGCCTACATAAAAGATGCAGTTTTCTGAAGGGAATTGCGCTGTGTCTGAATATAGATGAATGTCCCCAAGCCAAATGCTGAAATGAAGCTCAAATCCTTCCCTCTTGATCCCTTAAGCAAATTGATCCAAAGAGAGGATGGAATTCCCACACGGGAATTATTTGCACTAAGTAGTGTAGCAACTCTGGCTAAATAACAGAAGCATACAAGTAGTCACAAGACCAAGATAGTTGAATACATGAATGATCTCTTTGATGCTATACCCTCCTTTTTATCTTTGGTGAGCCTCCTCAACCCGGAACCCACACAATGTTGAGGTGAATTCTTAGTGAAGCTTCCTCATTCAAAACTGTGCTGCCCTAGCTAGCTTCCCACCTCTTTGTAGCAGTGCTGTTGACTTGGTCAACTAGAACTAATCCACATGCAATGCCTCTTTCCACACTAGGGGATCTTCAATCTGGTTCTCATATGTGTGTCTAGGTTGATCCTTGTTCACATTGAGCTAGTTTACTTGAGTGATTTCTTCCTCCTCAAGAATGGATGTTGACTTAGTCAAACTTGACTATGTCTCCATCTAATTTTCCCTTGTTCACACTTGGAAGTGTAAAACCAGCTCCTAAGGTGATCTCCTTCCTTACTAAGGTGGAATTTATTCATATTTTGCTTCACGGAAGAGGAAGGAGCCATTAGGGCCATCATGGAGAAGGCAATGTATTGGGTTGTATTTCACTATTTAAGGTGAAACAAAATCCATTTATAGCTATTTTCTATCTTGTGAAGTCGAATTTACAGTTGGTTTTTCATGTTTAGGCATATTTTTCATTGTGTAACCATTTTGAGAAATTTAATAGAGCAAGGACATGCCATTGGGGAGCCTTGGATCGACAGATGTAGCCCAGGAGGGGTGAAATGCCTCAACAATTTTCTGTGTTATGTTATGGTGAATTTAATTGCTATGTATTTCTGTTGTGATATGTTAAAAATTAAATTTAATTAACAAATCCTCACACATAAAACTCAGAAACAAACCAAAACTACTTAGTTTAACCTGCAAGTCATGGAGAACACTTTTCACACTAAATTCTTTGAGAAAGGATACTTTGTATAGCATTACAAATAGTTCCATTTTCAGATCAAAACTTAACACTTAATTTCTGAACTGTGTTCCCAGTCTTTTACAACCAATATTTAAAGGAAAATAACATAACTGTTTGTAAGATAAACTTGCTATAGGTGGATAATTTGAATTAGACTTGCAATAGGACTGTTAGACTCTTGATTTGATACGATAGAGAAAATCAAGAGTCCTGCTACTTTAGGATAATGTACTTTGACCATGACCTTAGGTCTTCTTTTCTATCGATTTGGACCGAGTGAATAGGATAGAATCCATGTGGAGATGATTCTAGAAACACCCATGTGGCCCAATTCTTCATTTGACACCTGGAACCTGCCAGACCATGAGAGTAGCTACAGAATCCATGGTTAGTTGCAGAATAGGCTGTGTTCTATAGCTAAGTTGCAAAAATATATCCAATTAGCAAGAATATGAAAATATAATATGGCAATCATTTTAATGCATCCTTAAGACAAAACCTAGCATTTATCATTGATTGGGGTCTGTGATCTTATGAGAAAGTGAGGGAAAGAGGTGAGAAAAGCTTTTAAAGAGAGGGTAATTATGAGGTTCAACATCAGGGAAACATTTAGGGGCTAATATTCCAAAGTGGGATAATTTTCCATGTTTTTCCCTAAAAAAAGATTCACTAATTTCAAATTTTTCTAAAAAATATTCGCCAAAAATTTATAGTATAAAATTGTTTTACCTTAAAAATTGCCAAAATTTTATATAGAGACTAAATAAAATTAATAGAAAGTTTAATGTTTTTACAAAAATATTTCCAAATTTTTTATAGATTGCATATTATGGACTAGTTAGATTCGCTAAGGTTTCTAAACTTTAAAATAAATTTCCATCCTTAAAATTTTCCCTATTCAACATACCCCCACTAAAAAATCATTGCATGTCCTCATGCAATTTTCCAAAGATGTGAGTTCTCATTTCTTACTGCATTTTCTCAGACACTTTTTCTAGCACATCCAATCTCCTTCTTTTGTTCTTATTTGAAGTGTCTATCATCCTAGGACTTGAGGTTAATGACTGCTCTGTGTAGTAACTTATTCTTTCTTTTCAATTTCCTGTTTTTCTTATACCACAGTCCTAGATGCAGAATGGTATTGTCATGAATTACCTTGTTCAACTTGTTTTGCTGCTTCAAGGTCTCATTTTCCTGTTTGATATGTATGTTCAGTATATCTAGTTCATAAATATCTTGTTTAAGAGCATCAACTAGAGGTTCTTGTGGATTGACAAAAGGTTCTGGGTTCATTGATGCATTTTTCTTCTCCAGTGATTCTACATAATCATATATTTGTTGTTGAATTGGGTCTATGCTTGGAGATATTTTGCTGGGTCTACCTTCAAAATGATGAATAGGAGAATTTTGAGAATAGTGTGCAGGAGAAATGTTAATAGGAGATGGAATTGGGGTTTCCTCATCTAAATTTATAAGCTCTGTCCCTTTTGATAATGTTTTCTTCATAGAAACTCAGAGTCTAGAGCTCCTTCTTAGTTGTGGAGGACTTACATTCTCCTTAATTGTAACCTTACTCCTCTTTCTTATCTTACCCTTGTTGGTTCACAAAGGTGGCTTATTATGGGAAACCTCTAACCTCCTCATTCATTTATCAACCCAGGGCAAGTATTCTTATTTCACGAGTGTAGGCACAATATATGAAAGTGAGATCGAACGATAGTTACTCTATATTGCTTATGAAAAGGATTATATAATTTTCGAAGTTCAATCATCTCAAAGAGAATTGAAATGGTATAATGTCGCTAACTACTCTATCTAACTCAGAAGGAGAGAAACCTATGATTGAACAACATAATAATGAATTGAACAAAAATATGAATGAATTGAACAACAACCTGAATGAATTGAACATCAACTACTTATATAATTTTTGCAATGTAATTCTCTTTGCAAACTAACTAATTGACATATTTATGCAATTAATCAACAATTGGACGCCTTATTGTACTGAGGGGATGATCTAATTCTTAGAAATAGATAACATTGAATAGTAATTACTCTAAGATTCATAAAGAGATTGTAAAGGTGTTGGGAGAAAATGAAAGCATTTAACAGCGATAAAGCATTACTATAAACCATAAAGCACGAATGCCAAACTATTATGATGAAAGAGAAACTGTAACCTTATGCATTTCTACTTTATCGAGTGGAAAGGTAATTCACAAACTGCATCAGATAACAGGACATCAATTTTGTAACTAAAACATAGCATGGAAACTAGCGAGGAAACTCCCAGGGGCTGGGCCCAAACCACCAGAAGTTCTAACGCAATGAAGAACTCAAAAGATGATTGTTCAAAACATCAGAATTATTTATTAAATTGAAGGGTAATACAGGGATGCAACTGAACAGTTCTGTCCTGATACGTTGATTACAGAAGGAAATTCCTATTCAACTCCCATATCTCATTCATCCTTGGTCCTTTTAAAGGTGTTTTTTACACAATGGGATGGTGTTTTCCAAATGAAAACCCGCTGCTCATCGTTGTCATTTAGGTTCTCGAGCCTGGATTTGTCTTTCTAACTTCTTTAAGTTTCTGGGAGTTACTGAGATTCTGTGAGTCTCTATCTGCCAGCCGTCTTTTGTTAATCATTAGTTTGGTTGCTTTGATTTCCTGTACACAAAGATATAATAATTCAAATTCCTGTTATAAAACATTTCTTTTGTCGTTAGCCCAATTTTCCTGATTTTCATAAATATTCTTTTTCTTTATTGTTAAGATGAGGAAGAATTCCTAAAACTGTATCATAATTTGAAGTAATCATAGGGTGAAAACATACCTTAATTCTAGCCCAACTTACTCCCCCGCTTACCTATTTGTAGGTTCTCATGCAAACAGATTGTTGAGATGTAACTATGTTAAGGAGTAGGCAGGGTAGACTTCTTCTTTGTATGTCGTGAAACCATGTTTCTATCTAATTCTTGCAAAGGTAGTATTTTTGTGTCCTTCTGGTAATTCGTAGTCATGATCATAGCCCTCAAGGGGGTACCAGATAAGAGGGAATCTATATCTACATCCTAACCATGTAGGACCCGTGCTGAAGAGCAGGTTACTATATGAGAGGAATATGGAGGCAGCTTATTTGAAGTTTCGGTAGCCAGATGGCTCCCTATTCTTTACATTGTTTGTGGAGGTCATCCATCTTTGTTTGGCTACTTCCTGGATGACTCCAAAATATTCTCGCCCATTTTCTATAATGTCTTTATGGATGGGTCCTAGCTTGGTCCTTACACCCTTTCTTCGCTTGAAATTCTTGTGTTGGATGAACAACTGCAGGGGTTTGGTAGGCTCTCCTCTGACCCATAGGTCTAGTCCATGTTCTCTCTTTTGGAAGACTTTATAGGCTTTGGCCCACCTAATCTGGTTCTTAGCGAACGAGAGGAAGGCCTGAAACTGAACATTTCCTAAAAATGGACTAAGATTGTTGTTCCTGTCGTCTTCTAGAAATAAGTTGTGCATGTAAAGTTCACATAAAAGGCCTTGGACTTGTTCATCTTGATCATTGCAGCAGTGGACAAAATCTTCTATGGTTTTGAAATTTGTGGGCTTCCTTTCCCTAACGACCTTGATTTTTAGCAACAAATATCATTCTGTTAAGAATAGGGCATAGTTGGTGGCTGGTGCCCTGCATGATAGTGCATCAGAATACAGAGAAAAATCCATCGTGATCTATTTCTTGGTTTGATCCACCCGGCCTTATGCCCTTTTTACCTTTTCCTGCTCCTCTCTGAGCTGGGAAAATGTTTCATCTTCTGTGGTGGAAAGGTTTGTGAATTTCTTTAATAGTGCCTGATATTCTTGTGCTAGTACTACTTCCTTTTTGCACTGTGCCAACTCATGCTGTGTTCGAATTAATTCACTATACCATTTTTTCTTGGCAGCTCTTTCAACTAGAGGGGAATAGGCAGGGGTTTCCTCCGTTTGGGTTCCCTTCGCTGGTGAATTCTTGCCTAGTGTTATCACCTAATTTGAACCTCAGGCTGAAAGAAGGCAAATCAGGGTAACCTCAAACCACACTCAGCGTTGTAGCTAGCCCTACAAGGTCAGGACAGGGCTCTCTCCATGAAAAATATTCAGTAAATTATTATAGTAAACTGATATTAGGCTAGGTATAATGATGGGAAATGTTTTAAATAAAATTTTCAGGGTTGTATGGAACAAATGGGGAAGTTTGAAACTGGGGAATTAAATTAGAGATACAGGGTATTTCATGGGGCAAGGTAGGCAGGAATTTTAACAATTAATTTTAAATAATGATAGGATGGTAAGACTAATGAGGAGCTGAAAAGGGCATAGGAGATGGATCCTTTTCAAACAGAAGAAAACATAGAGCATTAAACAATAGATTATACCTATCTATCTTGAAAACATTCAACCAGAGATATGAATGAATGAATGGTAAACATAACAAATTTACAGATGAATACAAAGGAAAGAAAAAATGTTAAAATTCATACCACAGGGATCCCACAAATTAGAGCTGCATATATTTATTAATTCCCTGCCAAAGTGTTACAATTTGAGCACAGAGCGTCCTCAGTGATTTCCAACTAATTCCACACTTTATCCCCCCTTTAAAATGATGAAGAACTACATTAAATATACAAATTTGAAGGGGGGGGGGGGGAGATCCATAGAAAAAGGAGTTGTTTCACCAGCCCATAAACCAAAATCTGAACATAGGAAGAAAACTAACAATCTGCCCCTGTAAATAAGGAGAAACAATAATTTTTTGACCATCTGGAGATTTGCTGTTACATCCAACAAATGAGAAGAAGAAATTTGTGGAGCCAATCCCTTTTAAATCATTGTTGAAGAGACCGAAATAGTTCTGTGTCTGTATTTAGCTCTCGGCCTTTGACTGTTTCTCCATTTTTCCCTTTGAAAAATAAAAACCAAGTGTTGTAAAGTATGGCGTTTAATGAAGAAAATACCCTTCTTTTTTTTTAATTGAAGCAAATCCAAGGGAAAGGGAGGTGGGCCCAAAGGAAATCTCAATCGAAATTGCAGTGGGAGAGAAGTTGTATTTGGATAGTGCGATTGGGAATATGTGATGCGATATTGTATAGGGGAAAGGGTAAATCGCAATCACAAATCGAAGATCACAGTGTGAGAGGAGTGGGCATAAGGTATGCATAACTTGTGATGCGATTGGAAGAAGAGTGATGGGGTGAAGTCCTTATAAAACAAAATAAAAATGAATTTGAGCTGTACAAAGGAAAAACCATTTTTTCGTTGAAAAGGCGGAAGGGTTTAGTGGGACTCAGGGAATAGATCGCAATCGCAATCAGGAAGGGGAGTGGAGTGAGAGTTATGAATACATCGAAACAAGAATTTGCGATGCGATGGAGTAATACCATAGTGTAGGGGTTTAAACATGGTAGGGTGAAAAGCGCGATGTTATGGAATACTTAAGAAATGTTTTAAAATGATTCATCACTTTTTTACAAAGGGAAAACTCATTTTTGTTTGGAACAGGCGGAAGATTTTAAGGTGGGGCCCAGTCAATGGCAATCGCAAAGGGAGAAGGGAGTGGATTTAACACATAGCGGAGGGAATGCGATTGCGATGGAGGAAAATCCTTTATAAAAAAAATAAAAATGGATTTTGCACTTTACAAAGGGAAAAAATGATTTTTGATTGAAAAGAGTGGAGGGCTTTAAGGTGGGACCCAAGGGGAATCGCAATCGCAATCGGAAGGGGGACGGTTTTAACACATAGCAGTGGGAATGCGACATGTGATTGCGATGAAACACTTAAGAAATCTCTTAAAATCAGTTTATTGCATTTACAAAGGAAAAGCATTTTTTCAATGGAGCGAGGCTAAAAGGCCTATGGTGGGACCCCAAGCCAATCGCAATTGCAAGTTGGAGGGTGAGCGGAGCGGAAGTTAGAACTACGGGGATGGACGATTACGATGGTTCGATGGCTTGCAAGCCATTCAATTGGATGGGTGGATTGATGGCGGGGATGTATCGGCGGGGGTCAATCGCATCAGAGAAAATCAAAGGAGCGGGAATAAGAGTTGGGAGCGCTTGTGAATTTGCGATGCGATCGGATGTGGGCCGTCAGATCGTTGATCAGATCAATGGTCCAGATGTGATCGGAGTGGGTTAATCGGGATATGTGATTGATATGTTGCGATTGGATCAGAAGGAGGGGTGCGATCGGATCAAAGAAAAGGGGTTTTATAATATAAAAACTTCAAAATTATGTTATAAAGTTTAAGGGAAAAATGAGGGAAAGGGGTAAGGTTAGGCCTTTGGGGACTTTCTTTCACTTAGGCATATTTTTAGATCCAGGAGTCAGTTTTGAGAGTATAATATACCATTGGAAAGCTATTTCCAGGATCTTTCTGATGGACATACTTAGGACATAATTTTTCACTGAAAATGTTGTGAAACATAAAAGGCAGGGTGTTGGATTTGTGGAGATAGCAGCTTCTGAAGTGCAACTTATTACATATGAAGACATAAAATTACATAAAAGATGATAATAAAAGTAAAGTACCATGTTTTCACCTCAAAAAATGGTTTTGAGGTGAAAATTACATCAAGCTCAATAGAACATTTCTTTGATTTTCCTAGATGCTGTGACTTTGAGTTTATTTGACCTCCTCATGACCTTGTTGATATTTATTGACACTTGACTCATTAATTTGACCATGATGAGACCCTAGAACCTAATGAGACCAACCATATGACCTAATAATATGGATTGGGAGTGAAAGTTAATCATTAATAAAGACCATAGAGAGGATAATCGACAAGTTTCACATGAGGGAAAATTGATGAAAGACCACTACCATCAATGAATCCATGACCTAATGGAATGATGAAAATTTATGGTATGGGACTCCTAATATGAAAATGCAAAAGAGTAAGTTTGATCACTGATGGCAGTATGACAGGACTGACACTAACATTAGCTCCAATGGGGATTGTAGCTCCTTGGAGGTGCCAAGAACACTGTAGACCAAGTAGCCTTATCCATTGGTAAAAAATGGTCAAAATACTGAAAATTGACACAATGTAGACTGAATCTAACTCAAAACTATGACTAAATTAAAACCAAACTTTACACATATCATTTAAGTTTTATAGCCTTCACCTCGGGCCCCAAACTTCAATGACTGTATACTTGAAATCTGACCAAAAATAACATCGTATATACAATGATTTGTGACATAGTTTTTGATCCATTATATTCAACAGTGGTAGTGCTTCAAAAGCCTACCATTCACTGGTCCTCCAGGGAAATCTTGGCCATCCATCTCTGAAAGCAAGAAGGCATTATGTCCCCTGTATGCTGAAATCTTGTATGGTCCTTTCCATAGGTTGTCGAACTTACCATGCTTCCCTTTGTCTTCATTTCATGAATCCCATTTTAACACCACATCGTCCAACTGAAACTTTTCTGCTTTGGTCTTACGGTCATATATTTTCTTTATCTTCTCCTGCAAATGAATAGCATTCTAAGATACTTCCTCTCTTGTTTGCTAAAGGTGGATCATTTGATTGATCCTTCGCTGATTATCGTTCTCTTCACTGACAGCCTCTTGCAATAGTCTCATGACCGGAATTGTAAGCGATGTAGGAAAGAAAACATCAGTACCATAAACCAATTCAAACGGTGACATACCTATGGATTTCTTACTGCTGACCCTATCTGCCCATAGCGCGTTGATGAGCTTTCGATGCTAGTTCCTTTTGTTCACCTCTAGCATTTTCTTGATTATGTTTATCAGAGACTTATTTGATGATTATGCCAGGCCGTTTCCTTGTGGGTAATACGCTATTGAATGGCCCAAGAAAATATTGTATTTGTCATAGAAATCCACTATCTTCTTAGATTTGAACGTTGCTATGTTATCTGTTATGATTTTGTGAGGGCAACCAAAAATAGACAAGATATTTGATTCTAGGAATTGAATGATTACCGTATCAGTGGCCTACCTTGCTGGAATGGCCTCGATCCATTTGGTGAAGTAATCGGCACTTGTCAAGATCCACCGATGTTGTGCTGATGATGCGGGATGGATTTCCCCTATGAAATCAAGTCCCCATTACTGACAGGGAGCATTTACTAAAATTGGTTTCAAAGGAAGAGGAAGCAATTTCCTTTTTCCTTGGAAAACTTGACACTCATGGCAGCTCATCACTGTTTTGTACAAAGCTGAAAATAGGGTGGGCCAATAATATCCTGATCTCAACACTTTGTTAGTAGTAGTTTTCCAAAACAAATGACCACCACAATCACCTTTGTGAAAGTCATGCATTACCTGTTTAGCCTCATCTTCAACCAAACAATTAAGCAGAATACCTCCTGGATATTTCCAATAAAGAGCACTATTTAAAATACAGTATTTAGCAGACTTAAGTTTCAGTGATCTACCTTTGCTTCTAGACATCCCTGGAGGTGGTGAAAGGTGTTGAAGAACATAAAAAATGTCTGAATACCATGGGGATTGTAGAAAAATTTCTGAAATTAGAAGAATCAAACCTTCATCCTCATCCTCTGACATTGTTGTTATGAGATTTATATCCAGGGCACGCATGTTTGATTGGGCCATTAGATTTGCCAAGCCTTGTCCTTTGATCAACTTTGTGGGTTTAATCTCCAAATCATATTCCAACATTGCTGCTATCCACTTACCTCTTTGACCTTTCGGATTAGTTTGCATCAGGACATCTTTTACTGTTGCATTAGGAACACATGCTATAGTATGTGAATGCAGAATGTATACTCTAAAATAATTCAATGCTTTTATAAGGGCCAATGCTTGTTTCTCAATGATATTATAATGCAAGGCAGCATATCGAATAGTCCTACTAAAAAATGCAATTGGATTTTCAATCTATTCTCTTTGTTGCATCAAAACCGTAGCCATAGTATGCTCCAATGCAAATGAAAATATAATGAAATCTTGAGTGTAATCGGGGCTAATCAAGACTGGGGCATTGGAAAAAGAAAACTTTACCTGATTAAAAGACTTGATAGCATCCTCACTCCATTTGACAGTGCTATCCTTCTTCAACATGTTAGTCATTTCTCTTAAATGTTCAGCCAAATTGGGCATAAATTTGCGCAAGAAATTCATCTTACCATTGAATGCTTGAATTTCCTTTTTGTTACGTGGGAGGTCTATGTGCTGAATTGCCTCCACTCTTGAAGGATCAATGCGGATACCATCTTTAGAGATGATATGCCCCAAAAACTTGCCTTCATCCATAGAAAATAGACTTTTCTTTGGATTAAGAGAAATCCCAAACTTTTTGCATCGCTGAAAAACAACCCTCAAGTGGTGCAAATGTTCATCATCAGAACCAGAAAACACTGTTAGATAATCCAATTAAACAAGAAGAAAAACATCCTTTTCATTGGAAAAAGCAATGTCTATTACTCGCTGGAAATTAGCTTCAGCATTCTTTAGCCCAAATGGCATTTTGGCATACTGGAAAGTTCCCTAGGGTGTTGTGAAAGCAGTTTTGTCTTGGTCTTTTTCATGTGCCAAGATATGATTATAGCCTGAGTTGCCATTGAGTAGTGACATCCTTGATGCTCTAACTACTCTCTGTAGGATATGGTCCATCTTTGGGAGTGGATAGTTATCCTTTAAGGATGCTTTATTCAAGTTTCAGAAATCTATGCACAACCTTATCTCTCCTGTCGTTTTACGTAACGGGACCAAATTTGAAATCCAGTCAGAAAATCTAATTGGGACTATGATACCAGCTTTATACAATCTGTTTACCTCTTTTTCAATGGATGGCAACAACTTTGGGTTGATTCTTCTCAGATTCTATCTAAATGGTTTCTAATCCGGCTTGATGGGAATAGTATGCTGAATTATGTTTTTTTCATACACCTTCAAATCTGAATAATCCCATGCAAACACATCAGAAAATTCAGAAAGAAATTTAACATACTATTCCTTTACCTCGGGGGTCAAGGCCCTTGATAACTTCACAAGATTAGTCTTGTCAGTTGTTCCAAGACTGACATCTTCAACTCCTTTATCAGTAGGCACCAAGCTTGGTTTCTTTGCAACATCATCATGATCAAAAAGCTCCTCTAAAGGTATGAGACCTTTAGGAATTACATTGTCTTTCAGCTGCAATATGTCCATCTGATTTTCTTCGATTTCTTGATCATTGACCTCATAGTCACCCTCTATGGGAGTATCTTTGAATTTTCCTTCACTCTGCAAAAAAACATTGTTTTCATTGTCATCCCAAAACACTTGCCAATACCTTAGATTATCTGAAACAACAGGCCGATGTTTGACATAAATTTCAAACTTGTTGCTAGAATTCATTGGAATCTTCAAATTACTTGTTGTAGTGGCAAGAGAATCTGCAATAAGATTCTGCGTCCGGGGTACTACTATCAAAGTGTACTCAGAAAATGTCCTCAGGATATCTAGGACTGCATTTCTATAGGCCCTCAATCGCAGATGCTTTTCTTGATACTCTCCTTTTACCTATTTGATTATCAACTCTGAATCTCCATAGACGAAAATCCTCTTTGCATTTAACTTCCTCAAAATTTTCAAACTTGCAATCAAATCTTCATACTCTGCTTCATTATTAGAGCAGTCAAAAGCCAATTTTTAAGCACATACTCTAACATTACTAGGAACTTTTTCAGGCTAGAAGATAGGGCTCCAAATCCATATTCCTATACCAGCACCGTCCTTACCAACAACTCCGTCAAAGTCCATGCTCCAAAGGCCTTCTTATTCTTCTAGATGCTGAAATTTTGCTTCTTTCTCCACTCTATCTTGACTAATTTCTACATATTTCTATTGTTCGTTGTCCTTTTTCTGCTAGCGGGCAGGAAGCTCAGAAATTCTTACTGCTTTATCTTTTTCTTGTCTAAGGACTTCCCTAATTTTTTTTGAAATTTCAGGTATCTCATCTACTTGTACCAACTGAACATTTTCATCATTCAAACCACCATTTGAATATAATACAAATGAATCTAGATTTGTGTGGACTCCATTAATGGGATGATTAAATAGCTTCTCTTTGCTAGTGATCATGTATTTCATTTTCTTCTCCCTATATAGTTTTCTCAACTGACCAAACATGAGAATGGTGGCATAAGAGAAGTCAAGTTGCATGGTTCCTTTAAGTTTTGCACCCAAAAATATAGATAGAAGCATTCCAAACCGTGGTGGAACATCAGCAACAACTACATCCATCAAAACATTCTTGGCTGGGATTTGATCTAAAGATACTACCAAGTCTTTGATAAGACCAATACAATGGACCCTACCAGAGTAAAAAAAATACAAATCATGGTATTTGTGGGTAATATCAAGTCCCAACTTCTCCATAATGGCTTTGGGAATCAAATTGTGCGAGGCTCCAGAGTCCAACATAACATTATGTAAAATGAACTCATGTAATCTAAGACTCAGGTAGAAGGGAGGGACTTCACTTTCTTCAGATTGATCTTCTGTGGCTAGACCAAAGATGAGTTTAGGATAATCATCTTCAACATTTACCATATCTGATACAGAGTCTATTTGAAAAATTCTAGACACTTGATGTTTATAAGTGTTATTTTTCACCAACTCAGTCAAGGGCATGGACACCTTCAGCTTAGAAATCTCATTTTCTAAATTAAAAGAAGGAAATTTTTCTACCTCTTTGATGGGAGGATCTTTCTTCTCTACTTGCTCCTTTGTTGTGCTATGCTGGTTCTTCTCATTTGGAATATTAGTCGTTGAGGCTGTCTTGCTGGGAGAGGGATCAAAAGGCTCTTTCCCTTTCCTTTGAGTGTTTGAAGAATCATTTTTTGATTGCATCTCTTTCCTTTTCTGAATGGGATTGATTGACACATCTCTGCTTCTCAAGGAATACTGCTTCTGTTGCGCTGATAAAGTGTTCATGTATCCTCTTTGGTAATCATCGGACGCTTCCTCTAACACTGCATCATTAGCCAATATGAAATATTCATCCTTTCGAATGTCTGTAATCGCTGTATATTCTTCATCTTCTGTGAGAAAAATAGGTGCACCATCAGCAGTGAAGAAATGATTGGCTTCAATCACAGGATCATCATCATCGTCTGTTTCCATTCCTTGAACATAATTTTGATGCAATGGAGTTCTGATCTGTTGTTGTGGTGTTGCTTGGTATTGCACTCTCTGTTCTATTTGTTTAATTCTGAATTGTGGTTGCTGATGTCCTCTGAAATTCGGATTCCTGATTTGTGCTTCAGGTCTATCTGCAATAGTCAATCGATCAACCATCTTCTCCACTATTCGGATCAAATTATCCATACTACTGTCTGAAGGAGAGGCTTCTTCCTTTACAGTCACTCTCTTTTCAGCCCTTGTCCATGCTCTTTTGGACAACAAATTGGCTTCTACGCTCACAGCTATCTTCTGCATGTATTCAACTGTGGTAGGATCTCTTTCTCGTAGTTGATATGCCATATCAGCATTGAAGCCATCTAGAAACTTGAGCAAAGCTAATCCCACAGGGGGTTTTAGATTGTCCGGAATAACATTATATACAGCATTAAATATTACACAATAATCCTGTACAGTTTCATCCACATTTCTTTTAATATTTTCATATTAAGACAAGATTTGGAGTGGGTTTTTCTTTACCTCCCACCGGTCTAAGAATTGTCTATGTAACTTCTGCAAAGTGTGGATAGAGCCTGGTGGTAGGGCTCTGAACAAATTTCTAACTTCACCTCCAAATCTTTGGACAAATAATCTTGTGATTAAATTTTTTGCCCCTACCTCATGAAGGTCAAAGAAGTCATTCATCTTATAAACATGCTGCTGGGTTGTAATGCTTTGAGTGGCATCAAATATAGGAATTTAATTTGGTAATCAACAAGCATATCATTCAAATTCTGAGGTAAAACCAGGGGTGCATACCGGGCAGCCATGACTCGTGGTGGATTTACAACAGTGTTTGTGACACTAGGATTCAAGGGAGGTGTTGATGGAGGAGTGGAAAGCTGAGAATTAACTTCTAAAACTGATGGAAATGGTGGTGAATTAGGGGGGGAAATGTTGTTCCTGATGAATCTGAAGGCTCAGGGATATTAGTTATAGTGATAGATGTCTGAGGGGAATTCAAAATATAGTCATCAATTGATGTGTTTGCCCTTTGAACTTCAATATCTACAAGAAATTCTAGATCTAAAACTGTGTAATCAAGTGCAGTTTCATATTTGCTTCTAAACAAAGAAAGCTAAAAACACTCATCAAAAGAAAGATCTTCTACAAACAACCACTCACTGGGCCAAGTATGGGATCTTAAAATGGGTCTAGGACTTAGTGATCCTTCTTGTCTTCTGACTATCCTTGGAATAAGATTAGGATTTTCAAACACAGGGGGAGGATTTGGATCGGGATGGGCCCTTGTGTATCTCCTTGAAGCCAGTGTGGTCAAATTTCTAATATACAATGATTTATTTCAGCCTAGCAAACTCTGAATGTCATCATCCAGAGTCCAAGAAACTATATGAAAGATATTACTGGGGTGATCAGTCTTTTATGCTAAAATAGTTTCCCCAGTATGGTCGCTAGAAATGTTATCACCTAATTTGAACCTCAGGCTGAAAGAAGTCAAATCAGGGTAGCCTCAAACCACGCTCAGCCTTGTAGCTATCCCTACAAGGTTAGGAGAGGGCTCTCTCCGTGAAAAATATTCAATAAAGTATTACAGTAAACTGATATTAGGCTAGGTATAATGATGGGAAATGTTTTTAATAAAATTTTCAGGGTTGTATGGAACAAATGGGGTAGTTTGAAACTGGGGAATTAAATCAGAGATGCAGGGTATTTCATGGGGCAAGTTAGTAGGGAATTTTAACAATTAAGTTTAAATAATGATGGGATGGTAAGACTGGTGAGGAGCTAAAAAGGGCATAGGAGATGGATCCTTTTCAAAAAAAAGAAAACATAAAGCATTGAATGATTTCCCAAGGCAGAGCATTAAACAATGGATTCTACCTATCAATCTTGAAAACATTCAACCAGAGATATGAATGAATGAATGGTAAACATAACAAAGTTACATATGAATACAAAGGAAAGAACAAATTCTAAAATTCATACCACAAGGATCCCACAAATCAGAGCTGCATATCTTTATTAATTCCCTGCCAAACTGTTACAATTTAAGCGCAGAGTGTCCTCAGTGATTTCCAACTAATTCCACACTTTATTCCCCCTTTACAATGATGAAGAACTACATGAAATATACAAATTTGAAAGGGGGGGGGGGGGGGGAGATCCACAGAAAAAGGAGCTGTTTCACCAGCCCATAAACCAAAATCTGAACATAGGAAGAAAACTGACAATATGCCCTTGAAAAGAAGGAGAAACGATACTTTTTTGACCATCTGGAGATTTGTTGTTACATCCAACAAATGAGAAGAAGAAAATTGTGGAGCCAATCCCTTTTAAATCGTTGTTGAAGAGGCCAAAATAGTTCTATGTCTGTATTTAGCTCTCGGCCTTTGATTGTTTCTCCATTTTTCTCTTTGAAAAAGAAATACCAAGTGTTGTAAAGTATGTCGTTTAATGAAGAAAAGACCCTTTTTTTTTTAATTGAAGCAAAGCCAAGGGAAAGGGAGGTGGGCCCAAAGGAAATCACAATCACAATCCTAGTGAGAGAGAAGCTGTATTGGGATAGTGTGATTGGTAATATGTGATGCGATATTGTATAGGGGAAAGGGGAAATCGCAATCGCAAATCAGAGATCGTAGCGTGAGAGGAGTGGGCACAAGGTATTGATAACTTGCGATGCAATTGGAAGAAGAGCGATGGGGTGAAGTCCTTATAAAACAAAATAAAAATGAATTTGGACTTTACAAAGGAAAAACCCTTTTTTCGTTGAAAAGGCAGAAGGGTTTAATGGGACCTAGGGAATAGATCGCAATCGCAATCCGGAAGGGGAGTGGAGCGAGAGTTATGAACACATCGAAATAATAATTTGCTATGCGATGGAGTAATACCATAGTGTGGGGGTTTAAACATGGTAGGGTGAAAAGCACGATGCAATGGAATACTTAAGAAATGTTTTAAAATGATTCAACGCTTTTTTACAAAGGGAAAACTCGTTTTTGTTTGGAACGGGCGGAAAATTTTAAGGTGGGGCCTAGTCAATTGCAATCGCAAAGGGAGAAGGGAGAGAGTTTAACACATAGCAGAGGGAATGCGATTGCGATGGAGGAAAAGGCTTTATAAAAGAAATAAAAATGGATTTCACGCTTTACAAAGGGAAAAAATGATTTTTGATTGAAAAGAGTGGAGGGCTTTAAGGTGGGACCCAAGGGGAATAGCAATTGCAATCGGAAGGGGGACGATTTTAACACATAGTAGCAGGAATGCGACATGCGATTGCGATGAAACACTTAAGAAATCTCTTAAAATAAATTTATTGCATTTACAAAGGAAAACCATTTTTTAATTGGAGCGAGGCTGAAAGGCCTATGGTGGGACCCCAAGCCAATCGCAATCGCAAGTTGGAGGGTGAGCAGAGCGGAAGTTAGAACCTCGGGGATGGTTGATTTCTATGGTGTGACGGCTTGCGAGCCATCCAATTGGATGGGTGGATTGATGATGGAGATGTATCGGTGGGGGTCAATCGCATCGGATAAAATCAAAGGAGCGGGAATAAGAGTTGGGAGCGCTTGCGAATTTGCAATGCGATCGAATGTGGGTCGTTGGATTGTTGATCAAATCAATGGTCCAGATGTGATCGAAGTGGGTTAATCGGGATATGCGATTGATATGTTGCGATTGGATTGGAAGGAGGGGTGCGATCGAATCAAAGAGAAGGGGTTTTATAATATAAAAACTTCAAAATTATGTTATAAAGTTTAAGGGAAAAATGAGGGAAAGGGCTAAGGTTAGGCCTTTGGGGCCTTTCTTTCACTTAGGCATATGTTTCGATCCAGGAGTCAATTTTGAGAGTATAATATGCCGTTGGAAAGCTCTTTCCGGGCTCTTTCTGATGGACATACTTAGGACATGATTTTACACTGAAAATGATGTGAAAAATACCTCTGAAAGGCAGGGTGGTATAATTTTATATCATATTACATAAAATATGATAATAAAAGTAAAGTACCATGTTTTCACCTCAAAACATGGTTTTGAGGTGAAAATTACATCAAGCTCAATCGAACATTTCTTTGATTTTCCCAGATGCTGTGACTTTGAGTTTATTTGACCTCCTCATGACCTTGCTGATATTTATTGACACTTGACTCATTAATTTGACCATGATAAGATCCTAGAACCTAATGAGACCAACCCTATGACCTAATAATATGGATTGGGAGTGAAAGTGAATCATGACTAAAGACCATAGAGAGGAGAATCAGAAAGTTTCACATGAGGGGAAAATGATGAAAGATCACTACCATCAATGAATCCATGACCTAACGGAATGATGAAAATTTATGGTATAGGACTCCTAATATGAAAATGAAAAAGAGTAAGTTTGATCACTGATGGTAGTATGAAAGGACTGATACTAACACCTAGTTCGGTCAGAGGTTTCAAGAGTGTCCACCATGTCTGTTTGTACCTCGATCTCAATGGTGCTTTCCAAGTCAGTATGTATCCCAGTCTCAATAGTATTTGCTAGGTCTGTCTGCATTCCAGTCTCTAGGTCTGTCTGTATCCCAGCCTCAATAGTATCTACTAGGTCTGTCTGCATTCTAGCCTCCGTAGTATCTAACAAATTTGTGGTCAATTCTGTTTTTGTTTTGACTGTGGTCAATTCTTTCTTAGGCTTTCGGGCCTTATTTACCTCCTTCAATTGTTTTCTTAAATATTTCACCATTTTCCTCAATCTTTTGTAGGTCCTGCCCAGTTTCTTAATATTCTTTTCAGTTGAATCCTCTCCTAATTTGATCTCAACAGGGGGTGGAGGAGCAACATCCTCATTTTTAGGAATGGTGCTGCCAACCTCGAGATTGTCTGTGATAGTGTTTTCTACTTGTGCCTTGGAGTTTACCTCTATATGAGGGTCTTGTCTGGGAGAGACAATGTTACCTTCAGGTGTCAATGAAACTGTTTCTATGTTTGTGTTTTTCTCCAAAGGGATAGTATCTCCTGACTGATTTTCTGATTCCGCTCTCCCTTCTACCTGCTCTTCACTTTTTACCTCATAATTCTCGAGAGGGGACAGAGCCCCAAATGCTTGTGATTCCTCTTAGTGAGGTAGTACCTCAATGTGGCCAGAATTGTTGGCAGTGGTAGATTTATTTGATGGTTATTATTACTGTTCGGCTTTTGATGAACTTCTAGATTCATGGCCTGCCCTCATTTTCTCCAGGACTCGAGCCATCTCTTCCTCATTTTCTTGCAGGGGTGCGTTGAAGGCTTGAGGGTAGTGAGAGAGATGACCCTGCCTCCTCTATGAAGTCCGAGGTTCCTTGAAGTCTTTTGGACCTCGTTTTCCTGCTTGGTTCTAAAGTTGAGGTACGGGTCCTTTTCCTTCTAAGTATGTTCATCTTGGGGAGGTCAATTTTGGTTTCAGCAGGGTTTTCCCTAGGTACCTGTGTGGAAGGGTTAACAAAGTTTCCCCAGGCTATATGCTACTTTTCCAATTCATGTATGGTGATTAGTTTGATTAGCTCGTGGTGAATGACAACTGCTTGAGGGTTTTTAGCTCTTCTTATTTGAGTAGCAGTGTCATGCAATATAGAATTTAAGAAAGCAGGAAATTTAACTGAAATATTTTGTTTAAGCACAACGAATAGTTTAAGTTGACGAGGTTTTACCAAGTCTTGGAATCCGTTGCATGTAATGAATCTTTGGATGAATGTTGTCAGTTCCTGCCATGGTTGATGTAGAGAGGTGGAGTTAATCCCTTTTCCTTTTCTCTCTAATGGCTCTTCTGGATCCTGATATGCTGTAATTGCCTCTCATAAGAGAAGATGTTTCTCTATCCATCTCTCTCCTCCTGCTGGTATTATGGAGATTTCAACAACAATTTCTTCTGTGACTGGTATAAATCTTCCCCTAAGCTTGGTCTGTCCTTATTATAGGTTTTACAAAAACTCAATTGCTATTTCTTTATCAAATCCTTGCAATTGGTGTAAATATGCTAGCCAACTAGCTTGCTGGAGGATAGCACTCAATGCATCTGAAATCGGGAAGTTCGAAGGTTCATTCCGGAGAGAATTTCCTCCAATGGATGGTGTGCTTTCCTGAGCTATTTTCTCCTTCGGATTGTATTCTCTTTTGGCTCTATTGTTTCGAATGAATATTGTATGCACGAGAAAGGGAGATTGCAACCTTCTGCAAGTAACTTCATACTTAAATTGTGATGCTCCTTTGGTCTTGTTAGCATATCCAACGATATTTGTGTAGGAAATTCGCATGCCTACTTATTTATGACTAATTACGCTCCCTCCTTTGAGGTAAGGGCACCCACGTCCTCAAGTACAAGAGGGGTTTGGCCAATCATGAATGTGAATAGGGGAAATGTCAGAATTAGATAATAATATTTTGCACGTGAGAGAGGAGGCCATGGCTTTCAAGTTTCACAGGGTGAGGAGTAATTGGGTAATTATGAGCGTACATAGTGTAAAGGTCAAATTTGTGAGTTTTGTCATAAGTGCATCTCGTGCGGAAGTGACCAGAGAGGGGGCGAAAATAGTATAACTATTATAATGATATGATGTCCTTCTTTAATGATAAAGTGTGACAGAAGCAAGACTAAGATAGGTAATGATTGGTGTTGTCATCCCGAGGTTCAAATATGTAAGCATATCTCCCTTATAGCTACTTATGTGGTAGATTAGAATTCTCATTAATTCGAGTAGTAGCTTATGGAGGAAAAATAATGGAAGATAAGGTATATATAAGAGTGATTGGCTATTGTTGAGACATACTATCATACCATAAGCAGAGCCACTGCTACCAGTAGGCATTCATAGTCTCGACAGGGTTGCTATTTTAACCCAAAAAATGAGCCAGGATCCTTATGTAAAAGTAGTTATTCTGCCAATTTTTTGGAGAGATCACCATGTTGGTATGCTAGCTATTGGGTATGTGTTATATTCTTTCCATGACTAGTCACACGCGGGGGGGTGATAGGCCATTGTGTATGTTGCACCAGGTGCAGCAAGGGGGCGGTAGCCCCCCTAATTCGAGATCTGGGGCAGCACCCCGGGAATATTTTTTGGACCCATTATTTCGGTGGGTGGACCCACCCATAGTTTTGTGCATGGTTTTTCACATTGTTTTAGGGCATGATGGTTTTCGGCCCCTGGTATTTTGTAGATCCGGTCAAGGGAACTACGGTTATGCTCTAATCCAGGGTTAATGGATTTGGGTTTATGTATGCTTCGGCATGTATATATATGTGTTGTAACACTAAAAGGAATATAATGAAAAATAAAGCTAGCTGTCCCAATTTGGGGTCCAGGGGAAAATATTTGTGTATATCTGTTTTATGTTTTATGCTCTTGCTATTGTTTATTTTCTATTTTAAAGATTCTTTTGCAAATAATTTCTGTACAGGGTTAAAACCTACATTTGGAATCAGAGTTGTTTTGGCTTCAAGGGGATGTCTTTGCTACTGAGAGTTTTTTTCTCGGGCCTGTGGTAGACCATATTCAGTGGGAGATCTACGAGATCGATTCTTGCAGTGAAATAAGATGGTGAGTAGTGGAAAGATAGAGATTGAGAAATATAATGGTCAGAGTTTTGAGTTGTGGAAGCTCAAGATGGAGGATCTGCTGGTGGATAAAGACCAGTGGATCGTGGTAGATCTAGGTACTAAACCAATGGAAATGTCAGATGAAGATTGCAAGAAGTTGGATTGGAAGGCGAAGAGCACAATACAGTTGTGTGTCTCAGATTCAGTATTTTTGAATGTATCTTGGGAAGCTACGACGAAGAATTTTTGGGACAAACATGGGACTTTGTACCAATATAAGTCTTTGGTGAATAAATTGTTCCTACGGAAAAATTTGTATAACCTGAGGATGAAGGATGGAGACTCAATGACAGAGCATCTGAACGCCTTCAATACTATGGTAAGTCAGCTGTCATCTATTGATATTAAAATATCATATGAATATAATTGCATCAGTTTTTTGTGTTTTCTACCAGACTCATGGGACAATCTAGTTATTGCAATAGGTAGCAATACAACTACCTTGAATTTTTATGATATTTTCTCAGCCTTGCTATCAGAGGAAATGAGGTGGAGAAATATGGAGGGTCAGAATGGAGATGCCTTATCTGTATGAGGAAGGTCCTAGAATAGAAACAAGAATAAGGTTTCAAGTGGGAGATCTAAATCTAGAGGGAGATCTAAATCTCTTGGAAAGTTTGTAAAGATGTGCTAGAAATGTGGAAAGTAAGGGCACTACAAAAAGGACTACAAATCTAAAGCCCCTAAGAAAGGAAAGGGATCTGATGATGCTCCTTCTACAGAGGAAAAAACCACCTCAGATGAAGGTGGGGATGTGTATTTGGCTTCCTCTTCAAATACACATGTAGATCATGGGTCATGGTTGATTGACTTGGGTGCATCCTTTCACTTCACTCCCCATAGGGAGTGGTTCTGCGAGTATGAGAAATATGATGGAGATGATGTATTATTAGGTGATGATAGGAAGGCCAGAATTGTCGGGCATGGAAAATTCAAGTTGAAGCTGCAAGGTGGAAGGATTAGAACACTTCCTAGTGTTCTACACATTCCTTCATTGGCTAGAAATCTTATTTCTATAAGCAAGATGGATGATGCAGGTGTAAAAACAGTGTTCGAGAAAGATACCTGTAAGATGGTTCAGGGAGCATTGGTAGTAATGTGGGGAGTTCAGATTGGAACTCTATACAAGCTTCAAGGCAACACTATTATTTATGGGTGCAACAGTTCCGTGGTTCTCGAAAGTGGAGCAGAAAGCCTGGCAGTCTCCGGAGAAAATACCATGCGATGGCATCAAAGGCTTGGACATATTAGAGAAGGGCCTTTAGATACTTCATGGAAATGATATGGTAGAAGGTATGTCTAATAGCTCTCTGGATTTCGATTTCTGTGAACATTGTGTATATGGGAAGCAGAATCGGGTGAGTTTTCCTTCTGGTCCTAAGAGGGTGAACAAGATATTAGAGCTTGTGCACAATGATGTGTTTGGACCTGTGTCGATTCCATCAATGGGTAAGTCTGTGTACTATGTTTCATTCATAGATGACTTCTCAAGGAATACATGGATATTTTTCTTGAGGAAGAAATCTGAAGTATTTGACAGATTTAAAAAATTTAAGGCTCTGGTGGAAAACCAGACAGAGAAGAAGATAAAGGTGTTGAGGACAGATAATGGTGGGGAGTTTTGCAAGAAGGAATTTGAAGAGTTTTGTAAGAAGTGAGGTATAGCATGATAGAAGACTACTCCATACACACCTTAGCAAAACAAAGTTGCAGAAAGAATGAACAGAACGTTGATGGAAAAGGCAAGAAACATGCTCAGTGGTACTAGGTTAGGACAAGAATTCTGGGCAGAGGAAGTGGAGACTGCATGTTACTTGGTTAACAAATCACTTTCATCAGTGTTGGAGGATAAGACTCCACATGAGGTATGGAATGCTAAGAGACCCTCTATTTCACATCTGATGGTATTTGGATGTGATGCATATGTACATGTTCCAAAGGAGAAAATGAGCAAGTTTGATAATAGATCTGAAAGGTGCATCTTTATTGGGTATAAGGATGGTTTAAATGGTTACAAGCTTTGGAACCCGGAAACAAGGAAGTTTGTGTACAACCAAGATGTGGTGTTTAGAGAGGTGAAAGATGTTGTTAAACATGAAGTCCTACCAAAGGAACCTCAGAAGATAGATTTTGAGCTAAAGGAGGATGAATCAGACTCTACAAAAGAAGAAGACTTAGAAGAGGAAGAGCCACAAACTCCAACTGTGAGAATATAAGTTCGGGAAAGAAGACAAACAAAAAGGTATAATCCATCTGCTTTCTATTCAAATTTTTCTTTAACTATAACTGATGATGATCCTAGAACCATCAGGGAGGTCGTAGATTCAGAGGATGGAAAACTCTAGAAGGAGGCCATGGTTGATGAAATGGCATCCTTGCATAAAAATGAGGCATGGGATCTGGTGGAGTTGCTGATTGGAAGGAAGCCCATTAGGAGAAAATGGGTGTTTAAGAAGAATATGTATGTAGGAGGCAAGGTGGAGAAATAAAAAGCTAGGTTGGTAGCAAAAGGTTATTCCCAGGTGTCGGGAATTGATTTTGGTGATATTTTTTCTCTTGTTGCCAAACTATTAGATTACTTTTATCTGTTGCTGCTGCATTTGATTTTGAGGTAGAACAGATGGATGTGAAGACAACATTTATTCATGGGGATTTGGAAGAGGATATCTACATGAAACAACCTGAAGGCTTTATGTTGAAGGGGAAGAAAAAATCGGTATGTAGGTTAAAGAAGTCTCTGTATGGGTTGAAACAGTCACCAAGGATGCGGTATCAAAAATTTGATACCTATATACAGGGACTTGGATTCACTAGAAGCAAGGAGGATCACTGTGTTTATTTTAAATTAATTGGTGATCATGTTATTTATTTGGTCTTGTATGTGGATGATATGTTGTTGATTGGAAATGAAAAAGAAATTATCCAAGATTTGAAGACCCAACTATTCTCCAAATTCAACATGAAGGATCTTGGTGCTGCAAACTATATTTTGGGCATGGAAATTAAGAGAGATTGGGCAAAGAGGAAGCTCTGGTTAAACTAGAGGAAGTATTTTGAGACTATATTGTAGAGGTTCAATGTGCAGGATATTAAACCAGTGAATGTTCCTATTCCTGTAGGTACAAAGTTGTCTACTGAACCGTGTCCCAAGACACAAGAAGAAGAGGAGGATATGTCCGTGTTCCATATGCAAGTGTAGTGGGTAGCCTGATGTATGCAATGGTCTATACTAGACTAGAAATTTCACATGCAGTGGGAGTATTGAGCAGGTTTATGTCAAACCTAGGGAAGGAGCATTGGACAGCTATGAAGCAGGTTTTCAGATATTTGCGTGGCACTAGTGATTATGGCTTGTGCTACGAGGGAAGAACAGGATTGGAAAGAGTGTTGGACATTTGTGGTTTTGTTGACGTAGACTGGGATCGAGATATGGACCAAAGAAGATCTACAAGTGGGTATGTGTTTAGCCTATTTGGAGGTGCAGTCAATTAGATGAGTAAAAGACAGTATGTAGTGGCTCTTTCAACTACAGAGGCGGAATACATAGCAGCCACTCATGCAAGAAAATATGTAGTTTGGTTACAGAGATTGTGTTCAAGTATAGGGTTGGTGAAGCAAGCTATAAGGATAGACTGTGATAGCCAAAGTGAAATTTTCTTAGCTAAGAACCATGCTTATCATTCAAAGACAAAGCACATTGATTTTAAATATCACTTTGTGAGAGATATGGTTGAGGCTAAAAGGGTGTTGCTGGTAAAGGTGGACACCTTGAAGAATGTTGTAGATGCATTGACGAAGTCTATGAGCACTCAGAATTTCTCTTGGTGTAGAGAAACAATGGGTGTTGCAGAGTTGGGCTAACGACTACGCTCTCTTGTCCCCCCCTACAGAAAGAAAATAACAAGTGGGAGAATGTTGGGTATGTGTTATATTCTTTCCACGACTAGTCACGCACGGGGGGTGTAATGTTCCAAAATTAGCATGAAGCTAATTTGAACATTAATTTTTCTCATGCCATCTAGGGGGTGAATAAAATGGGTGAGGAGACCCATGAGTAGGAATAAAATCCCTCATAGTGTGAAAGGGATCAATGGAGCAGCTTTATTTTCCAACTTCCAGTGTGAAAAGGGGCAAATGCATGAGGACAAGGTCAAGTCAATAACACTGCCTAAGAGGGTGTGGCTTGCTTGGGAAGACAACGCAGTTTTGGAGGGAAAGGATTCACATGGTGTTGGAAACCATAATAGGTGGGACCCAAGGTGAGTAGGCTCACAAACATTATAAGGAGGAATATAGCAGACTTTTTGGGTAGCTTATGGATTATTATTTTTGGTCTGCTTATACTATTGAGCATTCTTCATCTGTTGAGCTAAGTATGCAGTGTTGTTTAGCCCGAGGCATTCCTGCTTAGGAATTCCTTATCCTTCATTGAGTGATATCTTGGAGGGGTTATGTTATTCATTTCCTACATCAAGGCTTGAGGCCAAGCATCCTCCTTCAACCACAACATTATTTCTGCAGAGAATAGTGCTATGTTGCAGGGTGTTGCAGTGGGAGACTCACAACACCAGCTCTTGAGCTTATCTTTCAGAGGAGGGAGCTCCCCTTTATTTTCAAGATCTATACAAGAGATTCCAAGGCACATTTTACATCTTGGCATGTGGAAAAATTATTTCCCATCCACTACAGCGCAGTTTACTGGAGAAACTGCATCATTTTCAGGGGTGCTGCAACAACAGGGCTTGATCCCTTGCTTGTGAGCTTCTTCCTTGGAGAAAGGGTCAACCCTTCTCCCGGAAATATTTGTACTTCATTCTTATTCTATCACTTGTATATTTCAGTTACATTTATTCAGTGCTACAGTGAAACTGCATTTTTTAGATCCAGATCTGCAGATCTTCATTCTTGTACATTGTGCTCTCATGAAACCCTTGCCGGGTTGATCTTATTTTGTATAAAGAGGAATGAATCTCCATTTTCTCAGCCATTGATGCATTGTACACTCCAGATATATTTTGTCTCGTCATTTTCTACATAAACCCTCATAAAAATAACATTTTTCTTGCTTCAGTACTTTCTACATGAGATAGGCTATGGGGTTTGGGCTTATTTGAGGCATATTGACTTGGAGAGATATGTTTATGTTGGCTAGAGTGATTTGTTTCACCTCTAATTCTGCATGTGAGTTTTATATGATGTATTATAAGGGATCCAAGTCCCATTCCTCACAGGTATAGCGTTATTTTCTTAAGACAATTGTTTTATGCCCTATATTGCGGCATTTTCCCACTTGGGAAGGAGGATATAGGCCATATACTTGCTGAGGTTATTTCATATATTTGTGAGATGCTATTTTAAATCTAACGAACTGATCTACATTTCCATGCTCATGATTTGCTGAAGCTCCAAATTTGGAATATCTTAAGATATTCCATTTGTTGTAGAAATTCCCTGTTTCGAGATATTACAGTGGTATCAGAGCTGCCATATTGGCTCAGCCTGTGGATTTCAGATCCCATCAGAAGATAGGAAGAAGAGGAGAACAAAATTATGGAGAGGATGTGATTACTCTCATCCATTTTCAGATCTAAGAAGAGCCTCTCCAAGGAGGTTCAACCGATGGAAGAAGAAAGATGCAATGGAACTCTAAGAGGGTTTCAAGGAGGAGAAAGCTACAGTGAGACCTCTAGAAGGTTTCAAGAGGAAGAAGAAGATCCATGCACTTCCTTTTCTCATAGAGGGAGTGGAGAGCAAGAAGACCACTTAGAACATGAGATCCTAAGTGGGTATTTGGCAGAATACAAGTGCCAACCTAGGGCTTTCAAAGAGACCCTAGATTTTCCTTAGTTATTCAACTGAGAGAAGAAAGGAGACCATGCAGTAAGATACTGATAAGAGGCAACAGATTCCTTTTATCTACATTTGATGGATCACTTGAGTATGCAGCAAAGACTTGGGTGATCAAACTAGAGGAATTTTTCCTACTCCATCCAATAGTGGAAAAAGAGGCAGTGGAGATCTTAGCACTGCACTTGAAGGACAAGGCAAGCTCTTGGTGGATCAGCCATGTAAGCCATGCAAGAATATCTACTTTTTCTGATTTTATGCATCAAGTAATTAGGATATTTGATAGCATAAGATCAGAGGAGGAGTAGTCCTCTTCTCATTTGAGAAGCCTTGTACCAGTGCTGTCACCATCATGGAGGGGCAACCATCTGTAGCAGTAGTTGGATCATCCAACACATTGAAGAGAGGAAATCTTGCAGCCCTACAAGAGGCTCCCAAGACTCACCAATGTATGCATGTATTTTCATTTCCGATCATTTCAGAAAATCTTATGGGAAGCCTTGGAAATTTATCCTCACATGGTCTAGGATCAAAACACATTGCTGTGGGGGAGCAGCAAGCTTGCACAACACTGTGCAACTTGGGATTGATCTGAGAAGGGATGAAAATCCATTCCTTTGCACCCTTATTGATTTGCATGCAGCATAAGGGTTTAGGGTGCAAGATTGGGGGAGGCATGATGAATGTTGAGTCACTTCCTATTGGTGTTTGGCCTCCAACACACTTGGATTCTTTTGAATTCAAGAGATTGATTGATGAGAGGGTTTTTTTGAAGGATCTCCAAGGGGTTACATCTCAAGTTCCCATGAGGTGTAAGGAGGAATATTTTCTTGGGGAGATTGGTAGTCTTCATTGGGAAGATACCAAGGGGAAGAATGAATGGAGACATCCACACTTGGATGAATGGAGGTGGATGGAGAGCAAGAGGTTGTGAGCCACTTGCAGATCTATGACACAGGGCAACAAGAGGAAAATTTGTGTTGGCTACTCTTGAGAGAGTTTGGCCATCTTGGATCATACTCTTTGTCAAAGGGTATGTGGTGGATGGAGGCATGGCATGGCACCCATATGATAGAACAACAGGAAACTTGTTTGTATGGGGCATCATACAAGATAACCATCATGATCTTATTCTATGGCTTGTATGAGGGAGAGATGAGGGAGCAACTAGAGTTGTTGTTGTGGTTAAACTTGGGAGAGTATGGGCAGAAATTTTCCCATACTTTTCATGATATTTCCGGAGATAAGGAAGGCACACTCATGGTGCAAGGAGGCTACCCTTCAGCATTGGAGGATTATGAGGGGTTTCCATGTCAGAAGAAGATCTTCTCACATAGCAGCATGGTGGTGGATGGATTTGGCATATGGAATGCCAAAAGGAGGAGTCATGGAGTGACAAAAGACTTGTTACTAAGGCCTACAGTGTTGTCACTTGAGAGCATGTTTCTATTGGTAGAGTGTTCCAAAGGGAGTATGCACCCTCTCTTCTTGCAGATTTTTATGAGAAGATTCTCATGGGATGACTCACTCATGGACCTCACCTTCAGCTCACACATGATGCATGGTAAGAAATACATTTATGTGCTTTTTGGTTACTCTATTGAGTATTTGTATTTTCTCACCATATGTAAACAGTGCATTTCTCCACAAGAGAGCAAGATTGTTTATGGGTTTCATGGTCACTTTAGGGCCAAATTTCGTGATGATGATAACCCATATCTACATGAATTTGGGCAAGTGTTTTATTTTTTTGATTGTATACAACTGATCTATATTTATGCTTACTACTTCATAGTAGTTGAGCTAACAAGCATAACTGAAAATTCCTTGGAGGACAACTTGCCAGTTGATGCTCTGAATTAGCAGTCGGAAAGACTGTGTTGTATCCACCAGAGAGACCATGTGTATCATCCAAAATTACACATAACCTTCAGCCATTTTCTGATTTGGATTCCATATGGTGATGATGTGCCATTCATCTTGTATGGAATGGTTCGGGTTGGCATGGCTCATTATTTTGGAGGGAAGGTCCTTGGGGACTCAATCTTCTTCTTGCCATTGGAGGGAAATCATGTTGTAGCCCAAGATCAACATGCCCTATACACTTATCATAAGTGGAGAGGAGGACAACGTGGGATAGGTCCTCTTTCCTATCATGTTCACTTATTCAGCCCACCTACACTTCAGGAGCCAAAGGTGGAGGAGATTCTTCATGAGTTGCCATGTTGGAGGGTAACTCATTTCATACGGATGATAGCTTGGGGGTGGAGGTGTCACTTGGGAATGAGGATTTCCCATGCATTTCATACTCCATGCCTTGAGAGGACCTATAGACATCACATAGTTGTCTCCTTGAGTATGCTACTTCTGCATGATGATAGCCATTTGGGGTGTCCACCAAATGCTAATTTGTTTTCTTAGGAGAGGCACTATGAGGATTCATTGTTGATACATCATCTCTTTAATTGGAGGAGATCATAATACATGGATGCTACAGGGAGAGGAGGAGGCATAACTCAGTATATCATTGCACTTGCTTGAGGACAAGCAATCTTTGAGAGGGGAGGACTGTAATGTTCCAAAATTAGCATGAAGATAATTTGAACATTAATTTTTCTCATGCCATCTAGGAGGTGAATAAAATGGGTGAGGAGACCCATGATTAGGAATAAAATCCCTCATAGTGTGAAAGGGATCAATGGAGCATATTTATTTTGCACCTTCCAGTGTGAAAAGGGGAAAATGCATGAGGAAAAGGTTTGAGTTTGACCAAGTCAATAGCGTTGCCTAAGAGGGTGTGGCTTGTTTGGGAAGACAACGCAATTTTGGAGGGAAAGGATTCACATGATGTTGGAAACCCTAATAGGTGGGACCCAAGGTGAGGAGGCTAAAAAACATTATAAGAAGGAAGATACTAGAATTTTGGGGTAGCTTATGGATTATTATTTTTGATCTACTTAGACTATTGATCATTCTTCAGCTGTTGAGCTGAGTATGCAATGTTGTTTAGCTCGAGGCATTCCTGGTTAGGAATTCCTTATCCTTCATTGAGAGATCTCTTGGAGGGGTTTTTTTCTTCATTTCCCACATCTGGGCTTGAGGAAAATCATCCTCCTTTAGCCGCAACATTATTTCTGCAGAGAATACTGTTGTGTTGCAGGGTGTTGCAGTGGGAGACTCACAACACCAGCTCTTGAGCTTATATTTCAGAGGAGGGAGCTCCCCTTTCTTTGCACGATCTATATAGGAGATTCTAGGGCACATTTTACATTTTGGAATGTGGCCAAATTAGTTCTCATCCACTATAGTAAAATTTACTGGAGAAACTACGTCATTTTTAGGGGTATTGCAACAACAGGGTTTGATCCCTTACTTGTGAGCTTCTTCCTTGGAGAAAGGGCCAACCCTTCTCTCGGAAAGCTCTGTAATTCATTATTCTTATGTCATTTTTATATTTCAATGAAATTTATTCGGTTTTGTAGTGGAACTCCATTTTTCAGATCTAGATCCGAAGATATGCATTCTTGTACATTGTGCTCTCATGAAACCCTTGCCGGGTTGACCTTATTTTGTATAAAAAGGAAGGAATCTCCATTTTCTTAGCCATTGATGCATTTTACACTCTAAATATATTTTGTCTCATCATTTGCTGCAAAAACCCTCATAAAAATAATGATTTTCTTGCTTCAGTACTTTCTGCATGAGATAGGCTATGGGGTTTGGGCTTATTTGAGGCATATTGACTTGGGGAGATAGGTTTATGTTGGCTAGAGTGATTTGTTTCACCTCTAATTCTGCATGTGAGTTTTATATGATGTATTATAATGGATCCAAGTCCCATTCATCATAGGTATAATGTTATTTTTTGAAGACAACTGCTTTATGCCCTATGTTGCTGCATTTTCCCACTTGGGAAGGAGGATATAGGCCATATACTTGCTGAGGTTCTTTCATCTACTGGTGAGATGTTATTTTACATCTAATGAGATGATTTAATTTTCCATTCTCATGATTTGATGAAGCTCCAACTTTGGAATATCTTAAGATATTCCATTTGTTGTAGAAATTCCCTGTTTCGGGATATTACAGGGGGGTGACAGCTCTTTTTGTACACTACGCCGGGCATAGCAGGGGGGTTATAGGGGGGAAGCACCCCCCCTTGTTCAAGGTTTGGGGCAGCTCCCCGGGGAAAAAAATTTTGGACCTTATTTTTCGGTGGGCGGACCTGCCCATGGTTTTGTGCATGGGTTTGCACATGGTTTTAGGACATGATGGTTTTCGGCCCTTGGTATTTTGTAGATCCAGTCAAGGAAAATATGGTTATGTTCTAATATAGGGTTAATGGATTAGGGTTTATGTATTCTTTGGCATGTATATATATATATATGTGTGTGTTGTAACACTAAAAGGAATATAATGAAAAATCAAGCTAGTCATCCCGATTTGGGATCCAGGGGAAAATATTTGTGTATATTTGTTTTATGTTTTATGCTCTCGCTATTGTTTAATTTTTGTTTTGAAGATTCGTTTGTAGCTAATTTATGTACAGGGTTAAAACCTACAATAGCCAGATAACCATAGTGCCATTCACCAGAGTTGTAGCAAAGTGATGAGGCCGGCTCGTGATGAGACCTCCTATCCTTCAAGCAGTTGAGAAGGTCATTACCCTGGTGTGGTGGCCATTTTGGGCATGTCACTTGCTAAGCTCTTATGAACATGGTAGGCTGGCTCGTAGTGAGACCCCCTATCCTCTCTTGAAAATTTGCATGTAAGCATAGTACTTCTTTTTGAAACATAATAATTTTTATTTATAAGGAGGTCATTATGCTGGTGTGATGGCCAGATAGTCACAGTTCCATTCACTAGGATTGTAATAGAGTGATCACGCTAGCTCATGATGATACCTCCTATCCTTCAAGCAGTGTGATGGCCATTGTGGGCATGTCACTTGTTAAACCCTTATGGTCATGGTAGGATGGCTCGTGATGAGACCCCATATCCTCTCTTAAGAATTTGCGTGAAAAAATAATAGTTATTATTTATACATGAAGAGAGGTGCATTAACTCCTTAAGAGTTAGGGATGGTGAGATAAGTAAAAAGAATGCCAATACAATTAATATTCCTTATTCTTATTTCTTCGTATTGGAGGGAAATACTACTCGAATGTGTAGAAAGATATACCATCATAAGATCATGTATTGTATGATAACATAATTGAGCTAGGAATGACTTAGCCTTTCATTTCATATATGTACAATGTCAGCTTCCAGTTTAGTGATTATAGTGTCAAAGAATAATCATATTGGTATTTTTTAATTCTTTCCTCCTTTCTTCCACTGCCACTTCCTCCTCAAAGATGCCTTTCATAGCTAGGGTATGGATCGAGGGGAAATATCGACAAAGGAAGGAATAAAATGAAAAAATAAGGCTATTCACTCTGATTGAAAAACAAGAAAAACAAAAAACAGTTGTTCAATCCAATTGAACAACAACTGTTCAATTAAATTGAACAACAGAGGTTCAAAGAATTTAAACAGCAAGGATAAAAACACAAAAAGCACGACTGTTCAATCTGATTGAACAAAAAATATTCAATTGGATTGAACAACAGTCATTCAAAGGATTTGAACAACAAAAGGATAAAAACACAAAAGGCACGATTAGGGAGTGGTGGGATAAGTCAATCGGATAGTATTCCTAAGGCTATTGAAATGTTTAGGGAATTTAAGTTTGTTTATCATTCAAAGTCCCACCGTGATCGTCATTATGTTAGGGTCCCGTGATTTGGCTGATTGGAAAGCCAAATGATAGTGTAACATCAAACCAATCTTTGGAGCCCAAGGACTAGCCGGACTGGAGAGGGCCTCGCTGACGAGGTCATCACATTCAGGTGTTTGCTTATTTGTCGTGTCTTGATTTTAGGCTAGCAGAAGCAGGATTTTTGGTTTTGGTTTTTAGGTTGTGAGGGATGAAAATGATCAAAGATATAAGATAGGTAAAAAGATGTCAGATCAACTGGGCTATGGGGTCGAAGAGGTCAAGAAAGCTTTTAGATGGTGATACAAGGTTGTTGAAGGGCCGATTTGATTCGAGGTAAAATGGATCTTTGGGCAAAATGGAGTAAGATGAACATCAAGTTTTTGAATAACAAAGGATTCCAAGCATAACTAGTTTAATAGTTGACATAAACATGGTAGGGAAAACCATTAATCATGAGAAATGTAACTTTAAGCTAATTAATGCATAGAAATAAACATTCAAGCCATGCATAGAGATATATAACTCTCTAACTTTGGGAAATTACTATTAGACTTTGGGAAATACAGTTAAGATAGAAAAATAATTCAAATCACTATGCCAGAATGCCTAAACATAGTACTTCAAGTTATTGGGCACTTTGAAAACAAGATTGCATAGTCTTAGGCAAAGGGCAAGATCAGAACAAGACCTCCATGGTTCAACAAATGACAATCTAATTAGTCAAAGAGAAATTTCATGGATGGAGCTATGGCTAGCCATGAGTAAGCAGGGCATACGGTAAATCATACTTAGCATGCATAAAACCATGAATGAAACAAGCAACAATATCTTTCAATTATTAAAGAGAAGTCAATAATTATTTAATGTGACAAAGAATGAAGAAAAAATGAAAGCTATGAAGAAACAAGAAATTTGAGGTGCCTCCAAGGGCATGTCTCAAATTTGTTCTCTACTATCCTATAGCAAGCAAGAACATAGATTTATGAATGAAAACTAGGAAAAAAAACAAAGAGAGAGACACTATACCATTATACCAAGTCATGGAATCCAACAACAATTCTCTTTCATCATCTAAGAACATCCAAGAGACTATCCAAAAGCATGAGACAAGTATTTCTTCCAAATCTTATATGACCATATATTGCTTCTATTAATCAATTTCAGCTTTGTTCACAATGAAATCCTTTGGAATATATAGGCCAAAGTGAGGAAAACCTCTTAGTTCAACTTGCAATCCCATTGGCCTATCCAAAATATCTTATTTTGTCCTTGAGGCTTTGCAAATACCAAGGCACAAAATATCTCATAAAATATCTAAAAAATGCTAAAAGAGGGAACTAAATTGACTTTTCAAACTTCTCATGTACAAAAATAGCTAAACGCACATGAGCAAAAAGCAGTTTTGAAAGGTTCAATTTTTACAAAATAACTCAAAAAATACATCAGCAAAAGGTCCCCTGACTTGCCGACAACTTTTGGAAGCCTTCCCGATGTCGAAATGAGACTCATGATGGCTCGTTGGAAAGCTCCAAGTGTCTAATTTCTGAAAACGTTTAGTTTGATCGGAAATGACCAATATAATTCCTCAAAAAATAGGCCTGTGTGTAAAAACCCAAAAAATAAACCTTGCTGATAAACGGGGCAGAGTGTAGAAAAAGCAAGCATTTTTCTCCATTTTGGGGGAGAAAATGATCTTCAAATGTCCTGAAAATCGGTGAGTATGTGATCCTAAAATTATGGCATCCAATGATACCATTTTCATCCTTTGATGATGCCCCAAAATGAAATGGCTATGCCCATGAGTTTTGGCTAAAAACCCAAAAATGACAAAAAACCAAAATATGTCGAACTTCGCCCATACTTGGCGAGCATGACCCTCAAGGGTTCTTAGCAACATGTTGGGAAGTAGAGGCCAAAATTTGGAGCCCTGAGGTGTCTTTCCTCAATTTTTGTGTTGGGCGCTTCCCTTTAGCCTCCTTGAGTTTTTCTTGAGCAGCCTTCAACTTCCACCTGGAAAACTTATTTAGCTTTTTATAATGCCCCATCATCCTCCGTTGAAGGTCCAAGTCCCTGTTTGCCTTCTCCAATTTCTTCTCCAAGTGATCATTTACTCTCTCAATCCATGCATCCCGATTTTTCTCTATCTCTTTTTCGAACAATGCAATGAGAGGGGTAGATTGGAGAAGGGCATTTTCTTCTTCTTTTTGTTTCTCAAGGGCTTTTTTTAGCCCCATGGTTCTTGGCCTCTTTCGCCTAGGCTGATCTTCACCTTCACTTTCATCGAACTCACCCATGAGTTCTTCTAACCTCACTTGTGCTTTGGAGGCCTCCTTCTTGTATTTGATTTTTCGTGTCTCATAAACAACCATATGGAAACTCATCTGCTTGTTTTGAACTTGAAAAAATTGATTGATGTTCCTAACTCTATGAAGATCAACCCTCAAAGCATCAATTTGGCTTTCTCTATGGATCAAGATATTTTCTAGGATCCGGGCTTCATTATCACTATCATCACTTTGGATTTGGATGATGTTGAATTACCTTTCCTGTTCATGACTGCTTTCTTCCTTGCCCTTCCCTTTGCTTTGGGTGGCTCTTCTAGTACTCTTCCTCTTGGGCAATTCGACCATGGGCTTATTTGGAAATTTTCCCTTGCTTCAGAGGGCCCTAGTCACATTTGGAGTTACAACTCTAGGCACCCTTTTCTTTGATGTCTGGGGCTTTGCCACCTTCGAAGAAGAGAGCATGGCCCCTTTCCTAGGAGAGGCAGCTAGCACGTGCTCCATGGGCTCTTTACCCTTGTCACTTTGCTCCTCATTTTTGCCAATGTCTTGGATCTCTTCATGGATGCTTAGGCTGTCTTTTTTCATCTCCCTTTGAGGACTGTCCTCCTCACTTTTTTGCATATGTTTATCATGCTACCCCTCTTCTTCTTGAGGTTCTTGCTCCTTTTTATGAGGCTGATGTCCCTCATGTTGTGGCTACTGTGTAAAATGTTGTGGCTACCCCTGTTCAGCACCTTGTGGTTGCCCCTGTCCAACACCTTCATGCTGCTCCTGTTTAGCACTTTCATGCTCTTGTTATTCTGTCTCACTGTGATGCTGTTGTTCAGCACTTTCTTCTTCATCCCCTTGCTGCTGCTCATCATCACTTTCCTCTTCTTGCTCATGTTCTTCTTGCTCATCATGGTCATGCTCTTCTCCTTCTTCAGGCTCATTTGTTTGTTCTGTGGTAAACTTGAGCTTTTTGGGAGTATGTTTGCTAGAAGAAGGCCAAGGATGGTAAGTAGGAGGTGTAGGGGATGTATGAACTAGAGGGATAGTGTAGAAATCCGGATGGGTGATGAAAGTATCCCAAGAGACCTCTCTCTTTTCAAGTTGATGAAGAATGATGACTTTTATGAGAGAGTGATGGTAGAGGCAGGCTATTTGCTGTGAAGGAGGCTTCTTCTGAACAGTGGAGGACATTTTCTCAATGCTCCTGTGTAAGAAGAAAGGAAGATTTAGCAACTTGGCCCTTGTGAAATGCATGAGTAGTCAAATTTTATAGGCATAGACTCGAGAGAATCTTCCCTCACAAGTGAAGTATTTCATGATGATCTTCATGAGGGGGGCGTAGCTAGTCAAAAGATATGAGAAGGGGAAAATAGAAGAACATGAATCTCTGTGCTCGGGCTTTAGAAAGGGCTTGTAATCTTCCGAGTTCAAGTGGCTTTGTTTAAACCACTTCTCCCCAATATAAGGGATTTTAGTTGCCTTGGAGATGCACCTTGGAGAGAATTTTAAGTCTAGGCCTGCCAGCTGGAAATGCTTGTCTTGAAACCTCAAAGCGCAAAGATGTGTCAAAGGAGAAAAGCTCGTCACCTCTTGCACTCTTTGACAAAAATATAAACACCCAACCTCATGAAAATTGAACAAGACTGATGGGTGGGCATTCACTTCTTCAGTGGAAGCATGCTCAAATCTCTTATGCAAGCCACTCCTACTATCCTGCCTGGGAGGCATCTTGTTTTGAATGCTTTCTGCAACACCAAGGTGCCTCAAATGGATTTTGAAATGCTTTCTCAAACACAACTCTGTCCTGTTTATTAGTCACTATTTGACCAAGGAAAATTTTCCCCAAAGGCTGTGTGAAATGATTTTTTAACACAAAACTTCTTGTTCCTTACAAAAAATTGTTTGTCTTCCTTTGTATGCCAATCAACAAGTAAGTTATAATAACAAGCACACAGTCAAATAAAAGGTACACACAGTCAAATGATCACTGTGTTGGGTAAGGTCACAAAGCTTTTCTGTGTTTTTGGTATAAGCAAGATAGCCTTCTAGAAAACAAACACCTCTCCCAATCAAAAGACACTCCTCTTGTTCTTCACTGTTTTACATACACAGTTAGACAAAATACCTTCAAATTGAGTTAAAAGATCCTTAACCACAATCTAATTTATGGGACAAAGGAGGCATCCTTAGTTTCATTGTTTTTCCACACACAGAGGACCTTTTGAAGTGATAGAGTGTTTCAGACTTGATCACTGTTGTCTTTTTCCAAAACTGTTTCCCTGCTTGTCTCTTATACCCAAGCAAAAAACACTCTCCAATAATTTTGCAGAATCTCTCACCACACCTTTTTATACTGCTTCACCTTCTAACACCTTTTTGAGGGCAGTTTATTAGGTATTTTGACATCAATAAAAACCCACCACTTTCACTATGTCAATGTTGGGCAATCATAGCCACAGAAATCTCAGATCTTTAAACAAAAAATTCAACCCTCCTTACCACTGTTTTCCCCAAAACATATAGCTGATAGAGTTTATGGTTTATGCTAAAGCAGTAGGATACCCTTAATACTTGAAAAAACCACTAAAACAGTGTTTGCTTTGTCTTGCAGGTAGTGTGATGTTTAGCACTATTTTTAGGGAAGTTTAGACTCTTTGAAGCTAAAATGAACCCCCCACCAGTCTCCCACTGTGACAAACTCTGTCAATAAATTTTAACAAATCACTTTGAATTTCCTACCAAGACCTTCATTTTTTCACCACCATTTAGTATTTGAAAAACAAAACATTGATCACCTTTTTAGAAATTTGAATATACCAAGGCGGTACACAAAAATACCTTGAAGATCGATGGTGGCCTTTGCTTGAAGAGTTGGGCAGCTTCAAGACTTGTTGAAGGCATTTGGACTATTAACATATGCGCAGCACATTGAAAAGGGAAGGCGTCGTCCAATAGAAACGAGGCCGGTCGGCTTCCTTCGCGCTAGGACTGCATCTAATCTTTTGACAAGATGTGGAGTTTGAATTTTGAAAAGGTAACATAGTGATGACTTTTTTTTAAGTGAAGAGGCCTTGTTCAGGAACTACAAACCTCCTCTACTGCCTTTTCACTGTGCTTTATTAAAAAGGAAACTCTGCCACTGCTGAAATTTTAATGACATTTTCAAAGGAAATTCTTCTCAAAAAACATACCAATGAGTTGTGAAGCATCTTTTGCCATTTTTGCAAGGAGATGACTTATCTCTTTAAAACTTGATTGAAAGTTTCTGCTCCTGCTGCTTAAAAGGTGATAATTCTCACTGTGCAGTTGATCGAACTGTTAGGTGCTTTTTGAGCTTCTCTTTTGACTGTAGGTGCAAAAACTCATTTGAAACTGTAAGTGAAAATATTTTTCACAAGAGGTCTCCAACACCAAAGCCACTAACTGTCCTTAGATTGACAAAATAATCTAGTTTTCAACTTTATGGAGATAAAACAGGGGATGATGAACTAGAGTTTGAAAAGTGAACAAGGGAAGGCTGTCCCTTTGTTTTTCTGTGAAGGAGGTATGTAGGAAACATGGATTTTCATTCATTTCACCCCTTTTGAGAGCAGTCCTTTTTGAAATCTTTTCCACCTGCAATAATTTCTTTCATCCTCAAACAATGGTGAGCCCTTTTACTTTGTTTATGAAGGAGGCCTACTTTGACAAATGTCTGGTTTCCTTTCAACCTCTGTTTCAACCAAATGAAGAATGTTTGATGAACATACTGATAGTGTTTTCCTTTATACTTGATGGCAGAAGTCAGTTTGAGACCAAGACTGTTTGATTCCTTTGGCCATCTGCTTAAAAATATTTCTTCACTGATAATCAATCTATTAGCTTCACATTGTATTTCAATAGTAGTGAAACTTATGTAAACAATTTTCAAAAGAACCACTGCTTTGCCCCTGCTTTTAACACTATTTTTATTTTAGAAACCCTCAGTTGTTGTCTCACTATACCCAGAAATTGTCTTACAGTCAGTGCAATTCTTAAAATCAAACTTTATCCTTGGCCCTTTGCTTATAGATGAAGGAGGCGCTCTCAGTCTTCAACCCTCTACTTATAAAATGAAGGAGGTTTTCTCAGTCTTCAACCCTCTGCTTATAAAATGAAGGAGGTTTTCTCAGTCTTCAACCCTCTGCTTATAAAATGAAGGAGGTTTTCTCAGTGGTGCCATTTCATCAGCTTTTAACAATGTTATTTTTCCTTTCACTGCCTTTTCATGCTTTGACTGTGATCGCAGGAGCTTAAAGAAAAACCTCTCTACCCTGTAGTTGCATCCTAGGCTCAAAATCACATGAGAAGCACTTGTCTTCTCATGCTGAGTGAAATACTATCTTCTGGGATGTTGGTACACTTCTGCTCTTGAAAGACCCTTTGAAACATTGTAAAATTACCTAATATCAGTTTGACCTATGACACATGCATTGCTGAGACTTTAGGGCTTGTTAGTGGCGCGACTTAAGGCTGTAACCAAATTTATTTGCAGAATGGGAAGGTGTGTTATGATTGGTCTATAGCAGATGTGGGTTCTTTGGCTTTAGGATAGTTTGCCAAGGGAGAAATGCCTAAAGCGCCACTACCTAACTTAGGGGAGACTTTTTTGGACAGATTTGGATTGTTTTCTTTGGAGCTGATGGACAAGCTAGTATGGTTGAGGCTAGATAGGGCTTGATAACGAGGTTTCATCTCGTCATGGGCGGATTGAAAAGGTATGAGGGAAAAAAATGTTTATGGGTGTTTTCTAGCTGGAAAATTTGACAATTTTTTAGATCAGCTGCTAGAAAACTTGGCTGTTACAACTAGTCATCACCAACAAGTGAAAGATGACTAATAGTGGCTCCATTTTGGGAGGGCAGCTCCTTTTCAAAAGGTGTCCAGAATTTCAGAATTTTGGCTTATGAAAACCAGTGCCTTATCCATTGGTGCAAATTTCATTCTTCCTTGATGCTATTTCTGAAAATTTACAGCATGATTAGCATTAATGATATTTCTACCTACCCCACTATCTTTCCTAACATTTTTTCTTCCTTTGGGTGCATTTGGACTAGCAACCCTTTGACAATATTTTTTTTTTTGAAAAATGAACTTATCTAGTTCTACACTTATATCTGCCGGGAGTTTAAATTAAGCTGATGAACTCCTTCATTACTCTACTTATGCTAGATCAACTGTCAAGGTTAAGCTATTTGACAGGATTTTGTTCTCTAATCTAAAACACGAAATTGAAAAATGATCAAATCAGGGTTAGACAATCTGATTTGTCATGTACTTATGGCACAAAAGACACGTTACACACAAATATTATTTTGCATAAAATGAAAAATAGGAAAAATGGGGCTAGGATACATAATTTGTTTTTCATTCCTGATTCCCTCTTTGGTTCTATTTTGAGCATGTGGAACCAGTATATTTTCCTAATCTACTCTCTTTGATAAGTCAAGCTTACACAATGTTGACCATCTTTTCCACTCACTAACTTATCAACAAATAAATTTAAAACATGTTCAACTATGATTAGGCTAGATAACTGAGTAATACATTTGAGCACTAGTAGTGGCATTTAGACTTGCGCGCTTTCTGAATGACTATTTTTTGAACATGGGGCCTTCCTTCTATTTTTCAAACTGCCCTATTTTATATTTTTCTATTGTTTTTGAATTTTTTGTTTTTATATATTTTTCAAACAATGGTATATACAATGATTGAAAATGTTTTAAACTCAAAAATCTTGGAAATGGCGAAACTTAATTATCTTATCCTCATAAGGATCTCCTACCACTCTTGGTCCACTCAGCTCTTGAAAAGAGAAATTTGGAAAATTTTCTCTTTCAAGCATGACATAAGGATTCATGCATGAATCTCTGAATAAACCCGTATCTTCCCGCTGTACCTCTTGATACCTCTGATTCCCACTCCTTACTTTACTGTACATATTTTTCAAGTAATGCATATATTCTTTGTCATTCTTGAAATATATAATGACATCATCAAGGTATGTCAATATGCAGAAATTTAGGACTAGAAACATGGCTTTTAGGAGCATATTTTTGATATCCGGTGGTTTTTCAGTTCTGAATTTGAAACTAGAACTACTCCCAACATACTGGAAAAAATCTTTGAGCTGTCTACTTTGCAATGGAATCAATTGGCTATGCTCTGAAACATCATCTTGCAAAGACATATGATTAAAAGCACTTATCATCGGTATATCATGGTCTTGGGCAGGAAGGATAAAATTTCTGTCACTAGGATATATATTAGTGTTTCTGAAATCAAAACAAATCCTATGACCAACTATTTTATCTTTGACTATTACTGATTGGTTCAGATTTTTGTATTTTCTTTTGTCGAAGTTGTTTCTTGGAGTGATGGTAGTGGCATAATGTTTCTCACTTTTTTCTCTGTATGAAGTAGTATTTTGAATGAGATTGCCAATTCTAGAAGTTCTAAGTCTTTGGTGGAGTGACAGAATTTTAGCCAGTTCAAGTAACTCAGGTATACTTAGACTGCAGTCATCATATTTGCTTATAAAAAGTTTATTTAGCATTTTTTCTGGATTTGGAACTATTATGGCTACAGTCAAGGTTTCATTTGCAATGGTAGAGTTATGTGATGGTAAATACTTGAGGTATGATAAGAACATTAAGCTTCCCTGCTCCTGAGTTCCGAAGAGGTTTGTGATATGTAAGTCTTCTAATGCCTCTGTTCTGAAAAATTTTCTTGATGTTACTGCTGATGTTTGACTAAGTTTTGAGAAATTCGATGGATAGGACATAATGGTTTGTGCTTCTTGCTCTATTCCTATTTCAAAAGGAACATACTTACTTTCTGTTAGACTCCTATACCAATAGGTGTCATTTTTCATGATTGTCTTGATTGAACTATGGAATATGTTCAAACCTTTTTCAGAGAGCAAAGGTGTTCCATATTCTTGAAAACCAAAAAATAAAAAAAAAATTAAAAAATGTAAAGAGGGTATACCCTAAAAGAAAAATCAAAGGGTAAGAAAAATAAAATGGTCAAAAAAGTGAAAGAAATGAACCCCAAGCAAAAAATAGACCAAGGAAAGTGTGCAAATCCAAATGCCACTACTATTTCATTTTGTAATAAAGCAATTGTGTGCAGCTTGTCAAACCTTTGCCACAATTCATGAATAAGTCAAACTGTTTAAACTTGGCTTACTCATATTTCAATTTCATGTTGTAGATTAGAGAATAAATATCTGACCAAACAGTTTAATCTTGGCAGACAAGTAGATAGGTAGAGTTAATAAGAGGTGCTCAACAGTTTAATCTGAGCCCTTGGATGTAATAAGGGTAGAATTAGATAGATTTGCCTTGTAAAAAGAAAATATTGAAAAGGGTTTGCAAGTCTAAATGCACCCTAATAAAGAAGAGAAAATGGTAGTGTTAAGTAGATAGGGTAGGTAGATGGTGCTGCAAAGTGTTATCTGATGAATGATGCTGCTACATGTTTTTGATCCTTTGCTTTCATCACAAATACTAAAGCAGGAAATACACTGGAAAATCACAGCAAGCAAAGTCAAAATCTTTAACCTCCTTCATCACTTTCCCCTCAAAAGTTTTACTAATTTCCCCCAAAGTACTAAGGTACTTGGAGATCAAAGGGGCTCAAGGCATTTCCTTGACTTTTGGAGGGACCGGACCCTCGGCCCAATGATCAAAAAGACCTAAGTACTTGAGATAATTCATCATTATAATCATTCACCTTTAACCTTGTCCTAAGTAAAATCCCATTTTACTTAGGAAAATCATGCAAAATTCCATAAAAATCCCTCAAAATAACTTACCATTCTGAGTTAAATGTTAAAGATGAGATATTGCAATTTACTTCAAAAATTATCACTTTCTTAGATGTGCAAAGTGTTTTGAGTCCCCTTGTCCCTTGATCATATTAATGTTTAACTCTATTTACTAAATCCCTAGTCAAACGCCCTATCCTAAGTATATAACTCCTTTTTCATAAATACCCCAAAAACCCCTCTATTATAAAGTTTAACCAAAGTAATTATTTCCCCGTGCATTCAAATAAAAACCCACTATATAAGCCCTTTGGTTAAATTATATCTCTATACCATAAACCCGCCCCTATGGTAAGTTAATTACATTTGTTAATTTACCATCTAATAAAATAAAAAACATATATCCGAAAAGCTTTAAACATATGGTTTATATGTTTAATACCAAAAAATAATAAATCTGAAGTTTTATGCCAACGTGGCTCATCCACCTGGCATTTCCCCAATGATTAAAACCCCGCCGCAACCCCTTTTCTTTACGCATACGGGATTAATTAGTCATCAGGACTAATTAATAACCTTTTCCACCTATTAAATATCTCCCGAAGTGATTAGATTAAACTTTAATTGCTTTAAAAACCCGATGGGCCCACACCTTAATCCTCTGCTTATTCCCCGTCATCCCAACCGTCCGATCACTCTTCCACAGATCAACGCTCCCTATCAATCCCGCTACCCATCCCTTGTCAGCATTTTAACGAGCGGGGGATTGGTGGTATTGGAACTGTTCACCTGCCACGCGTCCATCGCTCAATGGAATCGCTCCCCCCGCGTTCAAAACCACTCTTGCCCATAAGCGGTGCGGGGATCACCACTTACCACTTACCGCTTACCGCCTGACCCTGCACACGTCAGCCTGTACTAATATGACGTCACTCCTCGAAAAAATAAAAAACCCTTTTAACTTGTAAATAAAGTGAGTTTTCGTATTTTTCCCGTTATTTTCGTTATTGAAAACGACTGCACTTTCTGCTACGATTTTCAAAATTCCGCTGAAATCTACTGTGCTATCTGATTTCGCTCCAAGATTCCGCTGCACCTGTGTTCAAGTACCCTCCTGCCATCACCTGATACCTGTTAAAAGTCAGTTTGCCTCCAAGAACAGGTATTTATCCTATTTCCGCCCCGAAATGAAAGTAAAACTCTGTTTTCCTTGTTTTCCACTAAATTAGTGATTAAATATTATCGCTAAGATCATTCCCTGAGGTTTAAAACTATGAATTGTTCCCTTGAAACTGCAATTGTGCTAATTTCCTTCATTTAAACTGAAATCGCACCCGGTCCATGAAGAAAACCCAGAAACTGCCATTTTGAACACACAAGAACCTAAATGGGAGTTCCTATAGCCTTGAATGATGCTCCATTTTGAACCTAGTTAAAAACCTCACTCCCTTGTCCATTGAGAAATTGCTTGAAAAATCTTCTCAGTTGTCCCCTGAAGAGGTGACCAGAAGATCACATCCTTGGATAAACAGTCTTAATACTAGTCATAAGATTTGTTTACTCCAATATTGTTATCAAATCTATTCAAACAGAGGTTAGAAAGCATAACAACTCAAGAGTATCAGTGGTTAAAGTGTATCAGGTAAAAGTCAGTGACAGTTAAAATGAAGTTACAGAGCAGTCAAAGGTAAACAGTAAAAGTAAATACAGAAGGCAGTGAAATGGTAAAAAGAGATGAGAATACTTTCACCAAACATTGAAGTTTATCTAAAGTGAAAGTAAAAGAGTTAAAAGAACAAAAAAGTGAAAAGATGAAAAACACAACAAAAAGGAACATTTTTGCAGAAATTTAATGTTTTAGTCATTGTTTTGCAGAAACTATTGTGATCAATCAAAGATGAATTTTTCAAAGCTGAAGGAGGTTTATGTTCTTAAGAGGATTATCTACAAAACCCTCTCTCACTTTTCTAACAGCTATTATGGTTTTGTAAATATTAAACAATGATGGAAAGCACTTTTTGCAGAAAATACTAGTTAAGTCATCATTTTACAGAGAATATGGTGGCCAATCAGAAATACATCTTACAAAACTGAAGGAGGTTTTTGTTTATAAGAGACCCATCTAAAAAAACCTATCTCATTTTTTGGACATTGATTTCAGACTGAGAGATACATGCACATATTTAGAGGCTATTTTTCAGACTCTGTAAAACTCTGTTTTACACATCTTTTTGCAGAGCCTATTTCGCATAGATGGAGAGGAATTTTAGGAAAGTGAAAGAGGTTTATCTCACCAACATATTTATCTACAATAACCTCTTTCACATTTTACATATCTATTACGGATTGAGAAATGTAAAGGTATCATTGGACCCAAAATTTGCATAATTGTTGGAGCAAAATTGCACAAAGAAAGGAAGCAGTTAGTGACTTGGATGCCTCATCATCAACTAAGAGTTGGATCAAATTCGAATTCTCATCTTTGTCATCATCTATCCATACAAAATAGTGCCAAATAGATGCATTAGTTTGAGTGTCCTTTAATTAAGTTCTATTTATGTAAAATAGTTGGAGAGATTTGTGAACCAATTTTGATATTTTTTTCAAGATATTTTAAATAGAATTTGTATAAATACTCCACTCTTGGAAGCATTTGGGGTGGATTCTATTACTCGCTCGTAACATTGAGATTTTCGGAATAAAAGCTTTTGGAGAAATTTACTTGTGGCTTACTCTGATGACTTCCATTTGAAGCACTGACTTGTTGCAGGATTCATGTGTTGGACTACAGCTTCAATAAGTGTTTCTACCCCTTTGTCCGAAATTTTATATTAGTTTATAATACCATCATATCCATTTCTGAATAATTTACATAAAGGATTGAAACAGTTTACTTCTTAATTGTACTCGTTTTCAAATGTGATTGTTCTTAATGTTTTCTTCTAAATTAGCTATAAGCATGAATTCTTAAATGCTCCTGCTTTGCTAATTTAAACATTGTTGATTACTATAATAAAGAATCCTTCGTTGCTCTTTGTTTGTAGTCATTTCACTTCTTTCTTCTGAACATGGTGAAAGATTCTTAGCTGCCTTTCATCCCTTCAAGATCATCTCATCGACTTTAAATTTTAAGGATTGTTCTCTGTCTAGCTATCTTGCCCTGTAATACCATCTGGTGCTTATAATAGAAATCCAGTAAAGCCATCCTTTGACTCCATAGCCCAATGGACTGAAAGCTCTCAACCTTGCCCTTAGTTTGTGGATTCCACCATTTTCCCAAAACAAACTTTGAATCTATAACTAGCCTAAAACCTTCTAAGAACAAGACACTATAAAGAGAGAGTTCCCTCTCGGGATGCAACATTGGCTAGATTCCCGCATCTTTTGTACATTGTTGTGGTTACTCTCAGTGTATACTTTCTCTTACACAACTTCTAGGAAAACCTCGAGTGATAACATAGTGGCGACCATACCGGGGAATCTGAATCATTTTATTGATACTATTGTTTGATTTATAAGTTATAGACAGAGTCTGAAGATCAGCCAGGTAGCCTTTGAAATGCTTTTGCTCTGCAACTGCATAGTAAACAAATGCTGCTTCAGTCTATCTCTGGTTTAGCTTATAATCTGAACTTTGGATTCAAAACATTCAATCAGACTCTCTAGTTTAATAAATCTTTGAGAATTTTTTAAAAAAAATCTTAAATCTCTTAAAGAAATCATAGAAGTTGTTTTGAAAATTCATAAAAAAATAAAAATAAAATAATCATAAAATACTCAAATTTTGGTTTCCTGAAGAACTAACTTTTCTTCAAAATTTTTTTACAGGTTTAGATCTGATCTATGATGGTGGACAGGGATCAGACACACAAAGGTTAAAGTCATCCACCTGGCGACTCCAAATCAATTTCAGAATCAAGACTCCACTGGAGGAATGAACCTCAAAGGACAATATGGAAAGATCAGGCTTTCAACTTGGATCTTAATCCAAGACATTATGTTCTTTTTCATTAAGAAATTTTTGCAATGTATATTGTATTTTATAGAAGATCTTAGATTAGTTTTTAGTTATTTTCCTTTGAAGTTTGTAAGTAATAATTCTCCTAATCTCTCTGAGCAGCTTTCTTATGAATCTAATGATGATCATTTTCCAATTAAGAAGCCTCAGATAATCAAGACTGATCTTACAATCCCTGTGCCATATAAAGTTCCAGATAGATATAAGCCCCTTATTTTACCTCCTTTACTCCATGATTTTCCTGAAAATTACTACAAGTATCTTCCTAGATTTGATGGAGAGAGTGGTATCACTGCCCAGAAACATATTCAAGGTTTTGAAAATTATTTGGATTTATTTGAGATTGATGAAGATGATGTTAAAATCATACTTTTTTCTCTTTCTTTGCAAAATAGAATAAAGAGTTGGTTCAAAAATCTGCCTAATGCTAGCATCTCAAATTTCGAACAGTTTATCAAACTTTTCCTTGATAGATGGATAATGAAAGTTAATCATTTTGTGATCATGGAAGAATATAATCAATTAAAAAGACATCCAAATGAAACAATACAACAATTTTCTGACAGATTTAATCAAGTTTATAATTCAATGCCTTTAAAATATTAGACCTCCTCATGATTCACTTTCTCTTCTTGCATTATCCAAGTGCCTTTGATTCTAAAAAGAATTTCGGTTAAGAGAAAGAGATCCAAAACAATTTGTAATAAGAGGTAAAATATTGCGTAGCTTTTGATGCGTGGAAGTTAATCTGCAAATTATACAGGAAAAGTTGAAAGCAGAAGAAGAGGAAAAGAAAAACATTGCAGAGGTAAAACTCAACCGTTTGGTAAGAAAACAAGATGAAAGAACACAGGAGATCACTATGAAAGAGAAATTTTTTATTCAAAATCACCATGAAGAAATAGAAGAGGTTGATAGCCATGAACAAATTCCTGCTAATTCCAATTATCATAAATCAGAAAATGAATTTACAAATCAATATGAGGAAGAGGAATCTGTTGTTCTACTGTGTATGTTTGATGACATTCCTTATTTTGATGATTTGCCTAAGTATGATCATTATGATGATAGTTATGTTCTCCAAAGTCAAGCTGACTTTACAGAGATATCAGAAGCTAGTTTGGAGGCTGAATGGATGCAAGCATGCTAGGATTGAAGACAAGATAAGCCAATACAGATCGCGCCCATGAGAGTGAGACCTGCAGAGCGTAAAAATGTGGAAATAAGTAAAGATTCTTTACCTTTTTGTTTTGCTTCATTTTAGTTCATTAGAGACAAATTTCATGCCATCAATAATCAGCAATCTTTAGGAATTGTGATTGACAACAAATAAGATAATGAAACTATTGATCAAGATTTTTCAGTTTCACAATTGTAGTTATCAGTTCCTTTTGAAATAAATAATAAAATGACACAATAAAGTTTCATACCACTATGTTTTGAACCATTTCATATTTTAAAGGAAATGTGGTACAACATATTTAATGAAAAGGATGACAAACTTGTTGAAGTTTATGAAGTCTCATGGAAACCTATATGCTATAGGTTGCAGCCATTTTCCCAAGTTTTTCAAGATCCAATAGCAAATATGTTGAATATTGAAGGCATTCAAAGCATTCCTCTATTAACTAAATATGATTTTCAGAATCAAGATGATAAAGGTTTCAGCAGTCAAACAGTACAATCAGTAGGAATATCATCACAAATCTCTTCTGAAAGTTTACAGGGAGATAAAGATGAAAATAGCATTTCATATTCATGGTATGGAGGCCATCCAGAACAGATGTACAGTTGTTCAGATCAGTTAAACATCAGTGTATATATTTTGGAAGATCCTTTTGTACAGTTTCTAGAGTCAACAAAGGAAATCAAGTGTTTCCTTATTCTCTCATTTGTTGACAAGTTTCTAATAGGTTGCAAAAGTACAATTTTGATAATCAACAAGAAAATGCAACAAAACAAATCAAAGTACATAATGCTTGAATGGTTGCATTGGCTATTTCATTTTACCTAACTAGCAGTTGAACAGTAGATAGGGTAGGTAGATGAGTGCTAATAAGCTCAGAATTTTGAGCATTTTTTTTAGTTTTTCAATTTTCAGCTAGTTTTTCATTAAGTTGGTTTGAAAATTTTTGTGTGTTGTTTTAGTTTTAGATCAGATTTCAGGTTGCGAGAAAAGGACTATATTGATTCAAGTTGTTGACTGTGCATCGATTTTGAGTGGATAGTAACTTACTGGAGTTGAAGCCCGAAGTGAAGGCCCTAAGCTTCAGAAGTTTCACTATCATATATACAATAAAGCTACCAGAAGAAGGAGATTACATGGTTCAATTTGAAGACATTTTGAGGCATCTGACCTGCTGTTCTTGACTTTTCGCCAGGAAAAGCCATCTCCAAGTGGAGCCATTGTTAGACTCCTATACCAATAGGTGTCATTTTTCATGATTAACTTGTTGAACTATGCAATATGTTCAAAACTTTTCGAGGGAGAGAGCAAAGGTGTTCCATATTCATGAAAACCAAAAAATAAAAAAAAAAAATTTAAAAAATGTAAAGAGGGTATACCCTAAAAGAAAAATCAAAGGGTAAGAAAAATAAATTGGTCAAGAAAAGGAAAGAAATGAACCCCAAGCAAAAATAGACCAAGGAAAGTGTGCTAATCCAAATGCCACTACTATTTCATTTGTGTAACAAAGCAATTGTGTGCAGCTTGTCAAACCTTTGCCACAATTCATGAATAAGTCAAACTGTTTAAACTTGGCTTACTCATATTTCAATTTCATGTTGTAGATTAGAGAATAAATATCTGACCAAACAGTTTAATCTTGGCAGACAAGTAGATAGGTAGAGTTAATAAGAGGTGCTCAACAGTTTAATCTGAGCCCTTGGATGTAATAAGGGTAGAATTAGATAGATTTGCCTTGTAAAAAGAAAATATTGAAAAGGGTTTGCAAGTCTAAATGCACCCTAATAAAGAAGAGAAAATGGTAGTGTTAAGTAGATAGGGTAGGTAGATGGTGCTGCAAAGTGTTATCTGATGAATGATGCTGCTACATGTTTTGATCCTTTACCTTCATCACAAATACTAAAGCAGGAAATACACTGGAAAATCATAGCAAGCAAAGTCAAACTCATTAACTTCCCTCATCACTTTCCCCTCAAAAGTTTTACTAATTTCCCCTAAAATACTAAGGTATTTGGAGATCAAAAGGGCTCAAGGCATTTCCTTGACTTTTGGAGGGACCGGACCCTCGGCCTAATGATCAAAAAGACCTAAGTACTTGAGATAATTCATCATTATAATCATTCACCTTTAACCTTGTCCTAAGTAAAATCTTATTTTACTTAGGGAAATCATGCAAAAATTCCATAAAAATCTCTCAAAATAACTTACTATTCTAAGTTCAAGTGTTGAAGATGAGATATTGCAAATTACTTCAAAAATTATCACTTTCTTAGATGTGCAAAGTGTTTTGAGTTCCCTTGTCCCTTGGTCATATTAATGTTTAACTCTATTTACTAAATCCCTAGTGAAATGCCCTATCCTAAGTATATAACTCCTTTTTTATAAATACCCCAAAACCCCCTCTATTATAAAGTTTAACCAAAGTAATTATTTCCCCGTGCATTCAAATAAAAACCCACTATATAAGCCCTTTGGTTAAATTATATCTTTATACCATAAACCCGCCCCTATGGTAAGTTAATTACATTTGTTAATTTACCATATAATAAAATAAAAACATAAATCCGAAAAGCTTTAAACATATGGTTTATATGTTTAATACCAAAAAATAATAAATCTGAAGTTTTATGCCAACGTGGCTCATCCACCTGGCATTTCCCCAATGATTAAAACCCCGCCGCAACCCCTTTTCTTTACGCATACGGGATTAATTAGTCATCAGGACTAATTAATAACCTTTTCCACCTATTAAATATCTCCCGAAGTGATTAGATTAAACTTTAATTGCTTTAAAAACCCGATGGGCCCACACCTTAATCCTCCGCTTATTCCCCGTCATCGCAACCGTCCGATCACTCTTCCACAGATCAACGCTTCCTATCAATCCCGCTACCCATCCCTTGTCAGCATTTTAACGAGCGGGGGATTGGTGGTATTGGAACTGTTCACCTGCCACGCGTCCATCGCTCAATGGAATCGCTCCCCCCGCGTTCAAAACCACTCTTGTCCATAAGCGGTGCGGGGATCACCACTTACTGCTTACCGCTTACCGCCCGACCCTGCACACGTCAGCCCGTACTAATATGACGCCACTCCTCGAAAAAATAAAAAACCCTTTTAACTTGTAAATAAAGTGAATTTTCGTGTTTTTCCCGTTATTTTCGTTATTGAAAACGACTGCACTTTCTGCTACGATTTTCAAAATTCCGCTGAAATCTACTGTGCTATCTGATTTCGCTCCAAGATTCCACTGCACCTGTGTTCAAGTACCCTCCTGCCATCGCCTGATACCTGTTAAAAGTCAGTTTGCCTCCAAGAACAGGTATTTATCCTATTTCGCCCTGAAATGCAAGTAAAACTCTGTTTTCTTTGTTTTTCGCTGGATTAGTGATTAAATCTTATCGCTAAGTCATTCCCTGAGGTTTAAAACTGTGAATTGTTCCCTTGAAACTGCAATTGTGCTAATTTCCTTCATTTAAACTGAAATCGCACCCGGTCCGTGAAGAAAACCCAAAAACTGCCATTTTTAACACACAAGAACCTAAATGGGAGTTCCTGTAGCCTTGAATGATGCTCCATTTTGAACCTGGTTAAAACCTCACTCCCTTGTCCATTGAGAAATTGCTTGAAAAATCTACTCAGTTGTCCCCTGAAGAGGTGACCAGAAGATCACATCCTTGGATAAACAGTATTAATACTAGTCATAAGATTTATTTACTCCAAGATTGTTATCAAATCTATTCAAACAGAGGTTAGAAAGCATAACAGCTAAAGAGTATCAGTGGTTAAAGTGTATCAGGTAAAAGTCAGGGTGAAAGTTAAAATGAAGTTACAGAGCAGTCAAAGGTAAAACAGTAAAAGTAATTACAGAGGCAGTAAAATGGTAAAAAGAGATGAAAATAATTTCACCAACATTGAATTTTATCTAAAGTGAAAGTAAAACAGTCAAAGGAACAAAAAAAGTGAAAAGATGAAAAATACAACAAGAAGGAACATTTTTGCAGAAATTGCATATTTTAGTCATAGTTTTGCAGAAACTATTGTGATCAGTCTAAGATGAATTTTGAAAAACTGAAGGAGGTTTATGTTCTTAAGAGGATTATCTACAAAAACCTCTCTCACGTTTCTAACAGCTATTATGGTTTTGGAAATATTAAACAATGATGGAAAGCACTTTTTGCAGAAAATACTAGTTAAGTCGTCATTTTGCAGAGCATATTGTGGCCAATCCGAAATACATCTTACAAAACTGAAGGAGGGTTTTGTTCCTAAGAGACCTATCTACAAAAACCTGTCTCATTTTTTTGACATTGATTTCATACTGAGAGATACATGCGCATCTTTACAGGCCATTTTTTAGACTCTGTAAAACTCTGTTTTACACATATTTTTTACAGAGACTATTATGCATATCTGGAGAGGAATTTTAGGAAATTGAAAGAGGTTTATCTCACCAACATATTTATATACAATAACCTCTTTAACTTTTTACATATCTATTACGGATTGAGAAATACAAAGATATCATTGGACCCCAAGTTTGCAGAATTGTTGGAGCAGATTGCACAAAGAAAGGAAGCAGTTAGTGACTTGGATGCCTCATCATCAACTAAGAGTTGGATCAAATTCGAATTCTTCTCTTTTTTATCACCTATCCATACAAAATAGTGCCAAATATATGCATTAGTTTGAGTGTCCTTTAATTAAGTTCTATTTATGTAAATAGTTGGAGAGATTTGTGAACCAATTTTGATATTTGTTTCAAGATATTTTAGTTTAGAATTGGTATAAATACTCCACTCTTGGAAGCATTTGGGGTGGATTCTATTACTCTGCTGTAACATTGAGATTTTCGGAATAAAATCTTTTGGAGAAATTTACTTGTGGCTTACTGGATGACGATTTAAAGCATTGGACTTGTTGCAGGATTCATGTGTTGGACTACAGTTCAATAAGTGTTTCTACCCTTTGTCTGAAATTTTATAATAGTTTATAATACCATCTTATCCATTTCTGAATAATTCACATAAAGGATTGAAACAGAATTTGCTTAATTGTACTCTGTTTTCAAATGTGGTTATTCTTAATGTTTTCTTCTAAATTAGTTATAAGCATGAATTCTTAAATGCTCCTGCTTTGCTAATTTAAACATTGTTGATTACTATAATAAAGAATCCTTCATTTCTCTTTGTTTGTAGTCATTTCACTTCTTTCTTCTGAACATGGTGAAAGATTCTTAGCTGCCTTTCATCCCTTCAAGGTCATCCCATCCACTTTAAATTTTAAGGATTGTTCTCTGTCTAGCTATCTTGCCCTGTAATACCATCTTGTGTTTAGAATAGAAATCCAGTAAAGCCATCCTTTGACTCCATAGCCCAATGGACTGAAAGCTCTCAACCTTGCCCTTAGTTTGTGGATTCCACCATTTTCCCAAAATAAACTTTGAATCTATAACTAGCCTAAAACCTTCTAAGAACAAAGATAAATTATAAAGAGAGAGCCCTCTCTGGATGCAGATTGGCTAGATTCTGCATCTAAAAGGTTGGTTTGTGGTTACCTCGGGTATACTTTCCTCTTACACAACTTCTAGGAAAACCTGAGTGATAACACTTTCCTCAAGACATAGATGTTCCTGATCATGATAGTTTTGAGTGTCCAGTTCATCATAGAGAACTAGGGGCAGCTGATGTGGTGGGTCTAAGTTTGTTTCAAATCCTTCTGATTGTTCCTCAATGTCCTCATCAGTGTGTAGAATGAAAGAGTTCAGATCAGAATGCAAGGAATACATCGAGATGTTATCTGGCCTCTCTTGGCTACTGATCATGTATTTCATGTGTGACTCTCGATAGAGTATTCTAGTTTGGTCAAACATAAGAATAGTGGCATAGGACATATCAAGTTGAATATTTCCTTAGAGCTTGGCTCCCCAAGATCTGGATAAAATAATTTCATACTTGGGAGGGATGTCTGCTACCACTATGTCCATAATTAGATGTTTTTCAAGTACTTGGGCCAAAATGAAACAAAGATCTTTGATCAAGCCTAGACATTTGACTCTACTAGAATCAAATGAATATAAGTCTTTGTATGGTCTTGTGATTTATAGGCCTAATATTTCCATTAAAACCTTTGGCATAAGATTATGCGAGGCACCGAAGTCTAGCATGGCATTGTGAAGGATTTGCTCATCGATATTCAGACTGATGTAAAAAGGAAGAGTGGTTCCCTCTTGGAATTTCCCTTCTATTTTTGGACCAAACAATACTTCGGGATTGTCATTAGCTAGGTTAAGGGTGTTGGCATCATTTCCTATATTCAGGACCTTTAACACTTGGGATTTGTAAGAGTTTTGGGTGATAAGCTCAGTAAGAGGCATCGTGATCTTTATTTTGGCGATTTCACCCTCAAAACTGAAAGGTAGTTGTAGTTTAGACATGTTTGCTTCAACTTTTTCAGCCATGACTTTCTCTATGTTCTGAGTTTGTTGGCTCTTTTTTTGGATTTTTTTTTTCACAGCCACCTCGGAAATCTTTGTGGAAGTACTAGGAGCATCTGAGCCAAGAATTGTTAGCGTAACTTTATCTTTGTTTTGGTCATTTTTCCTGACCATGATTTTGTTGCTGTCCACTGCTTTTTTAAGGATGGTATCAGGGGTTTTAACATTGTCTGAGTTGTCTTTCTTGGAGTTGTCTTGGTTTTTTCTACTTCTAAGGTCATACTTCCTGTGAGCTTCTACTATGGCATTCTAAAAATCTATGGCAGGATCCTCGGGATCTTCATAGTTGGTTTCATCCTGATTCGGAGATAAGAATGCTTGTTATTCTTCTGTGAGGTACATCTCACTCTCATTGTCAGACCCTATGAGGTTTAAATGATTTTCATCAATGGGTTCTGTATCCCTATCATCTACTTCCACATAATGTTCATTAAATGGTGGCCTTATTTTTTGGTCATTTTCCCTTGGTTTGTTTTGATGTTGTTCCCTCCTAAAATTTTGGTTCCAGTTTCTGTTTAGAGGGTTTGGTTGGTTGTCCCTAAGAGGGGTATTTTCACTTATCTTTTCCCACATTTTGGCCATGGACCTAACCAAGTCATATATTATAGGATCTAAGGAAGGGGTTGAAGCAGAGACCTCGTCCCAGTATGTGACTTTCCTTTCTGATCTAGTCCTAGCTCTTTTTTCTGCTAAGTTGGCTTCTACCCTTATGGCTACTTTATGCATTTCCTCTAACGTAACGAGGTCCTTGTCTCTTAGCTGATAGGTCATGTCTGGGTCAAAACCCTCGGGGAAATTTTCCAAGGCTGAACCAAGTGAGGGTTTGAAGTGAGGTGGGAGGGCGCTATACACACTGTTGAAACTAGTGAAGTATCCCTGGACACTTTCCCCATTTTCCTGTTTTAGATTGTTATACTCTGATAAGATTTGAATGGGGTTCTTTCATATTTCCCACTTGTTTATGAAGGTTTGGTAAAGTTCTGGGAGATTGTGGATGCTGTTTGGAGTTAAGCTCTTAAACCATTTTTTAGGTTCTCCGCCCAAGCTTTGGGCGAACATCCTCATTCTGATGGTCTCGTCTTCTATTTCCATGTATTCAAAGGCATCGCTAATCCTATATACATGTTGTTGAGATGTGGTAGTCTCAAATCTGGTAAAGTGTGGGATTTTGGATTGATAGTTATTTTGTAAGGGAGCTAAAGGCTGTGGCAACACCAAAGGTGCATACCAGGCTTCCATGATGGGAGCTAATGGATGATGTACAAAATGAGGGCTTGTGGGATGAGCTGAGGTGGTTTGAACAATAGTAGTTTGGATGGGGGTGGCAGATGTACTTGGAATAGTGATCTGATGTTGAGCAGATCTGGGATGGTAGGAGCCAAAGTGATGGAGAAGCTGAAATTCGGGAGGTGTGGTAGGTGAGGCTTCTCTACTAGGACTCTGTGGCAGATCTAGTGGCTCAAAATCGTCAAAGTCTATCTTACTTTGTGAATTGCTTCTAAAAAGGGTTTTTGCTGATTTTAAGTCAAAAGGGGAATCCTGAAAGGCTGTGAGATGTTCAGGTACTAATCTTGCTTTACGGATGGACCTATCAGTAGCTAAATTTCTAGTTTCAGAAGCTTGCCACATAATCTTCTCTGGGTCATCTACTATGATAGGGGGATTTGGGTTTGGATGAGATCTGGTGTTGATTCTTCGTGAAGCTAGATTTCGGGTCTAGAGTTTAGAGAGGATGGTATTTGTGATTGTTTTGGATGGATGACCTCTCTAGGGATTTAATAATGTGAAACATGGTCAAAACAAAAAGGATGGACTAGTGGAGTCGCCAGGTGGATTTCTATGAGAACTATGGTTCACCACCAATACTATCAAAGATGTTTTTGGGAAAAAATTTTATAGCAAACTTTGAGATGGAAACTTGCAAAGAAGAGTGATTCACTTGGTTTCAATAGTTTTCTAGGTTGTATGGACAAGCTAACGGTTCGCTTGGAAAGAAGACTTCTGCTTATCTCCTATGTTTAGTTGAGGTTTTCTGAATCGCTAAGTTTATACTTAGTTTGTCACTGACTACAGAGTTTCTACCCTAATTTTTAAGTTTTTGGAAGGATGAGTTAGCAGAAAGGTATGGTTTATGAATTTTTTGGTCTTTTATGGAGTTTTTAGGCCTACTAGAGGCTAGTGGAGTCGCCAGGTGGAACTTGGTTGTTTTTGTAAAGGCATACCTATGGTCCACCACTAGTAACTAGGAGAAAATCCAATTTGGGAATGTTTTGGGGTTTTTTGAGTTTTATGTGATCCTAAGGTTTGTAAGAGTGTTCTACAGCTGAGTCATCATTTTTCTAGGATGGTGAGACAACCAGACTTTACTCTTCTAATTTTGACTGAGATTTTGAGAGTTCTTAAGGGATACCTAGGATGTTTTGACTCAAAGTCCCACTGTGATTGCCATTATGTTAGTGAGCGGTGGCATAAGTCAATCAGATAGTATTCCTAAGGTTGCTAAAATGTTTAGGGAATTTAAGTTTGTTTATCACTCAAAGTCCCACCGTGATCGCCATTATGTTAGTGAGCGGTGGGATAAGTCAATCAGATAGTATTCCTAAGGCTGCTGAAATTTTTAGGGAATTTAAGTTTGTTTATCACTCAAAGTCCCACCGTGATCGTCATTATGTTAGTGTGGCGATGAGGTGGCTCAATTGGATAGTAGCCTAGAGTTTAGTAAAGTAGTAAGGCCTACTGGAGGCTAGTGGAGTTGCTAGGTGGATTTTTAGTTGTTTTGAGGTATATGTGTATGGTCCACCACCAATACTATCAAAAACCAATCTAAGGAAGTTTTTGGGTTTTTCTGAGTTTTTATGTGAAACATAGTTTGTAAGAGTGTTCTAAAACTGATTCATCACTTTGCTAAGATGGTGAAACAAAGAGTTTACTCTAAATGATTCTATAGGCTGATGGTCTGAGTTTAATGTTGAAGGACTAAAGAGTCTATAAGAGTTCTCTACATTGTCATGCACTCAGAAGGTCCCACCGTGATCACCATTATGTTAGTGAGCGGTGGGATAAGTCAATCAGATAGTATTCCTAAGGCTGCTAAATGTTTTAGAGAATTTAAGTTTGTTTATCACTCAAAGTCCCACCGTGATCGCCATTATGTTAGGGTCCCATGATTTGGCTGATTGGCAAGCCAAATGACAGTGTAACATCAAACCAATCTTTGGAGCCCAAGGACCTAGCCTTCCTGGACTCAGAGAGGGCTCTCTCTATTTGTGTAAGGGATATCTGTGTGTTTGCTTATTGTGTTCTGATTTTAGGCTAGTTATGAAGTAGGTTTTTTTGGTTTTGGTTTTTAGGTTGTGAGGGATGAAACTGATCAAAGATATAAGATAGGTAAAAAGATGTCAGATCAACTGGGCTATGGGGTCGAAGAGGTCAAGAAAGCTTTCAGATGGTGATACAAGGTTGTTGAAGGGCCAATTTGATTCGAGGTAAAATGGATCTTCGGGAAAAATGGAGTAAGATGGACATCAAGTTTGTGAATAACAAAGGATTCCAAGCATAACTAGTTTAATAGCTGACATAAACATGGTAGGGCAAACCATTAATCATGAGAAATGTAACTTTAAGATAATCAATGCATAGAAATAAACATTCAAGCCATGCATAGAGATATATAACTCTCTAACTTTGGGAAATGGCTATCAGACTTTGGGAAATACACTTAAGACAGACAAACAACTCAAATCACTATGTTGGAATGCCTAAACATAGTACTTCAAGTTATTGGGCACTTTGAAAACAAGATTGCATAGTCTTAGGAAAAGGGAAAGAACAGAACAAGACCTCCTTGGTTCAAAAATGACAATCTAATTAGTCAAAGAGAAATTTCATGGATGGAGCTATGGCTAGCCATGAGTAAGTAGGGCATACCGTAAATCATACTAAGCATGCATAAAACCATTAATGAAACAAGAAACAATATCCTTAAGTTATTAAAGAGCAATCGAGAATTCTTTAATGTGACTAAGAATGAAGAAAACATGGAAGCTATGAAGAAACAAGAAATTTGAGGTGCCTCCAAGGGCATGTCTCAAATTTGTTCTCTACTGTCCTATAGCAAGAAAGAACATGTATTTATGAATGAAAACTAGGAAACAAAACAAAGAGAGGGACACTATACCATTTTATTAAGTCATGGAATCCAACAACAATCCTCTTTCATCATCTAAGAACATCCAAGAGACTATCCAAAAGCATAAGACAAGTATTTCTTCCAAAGCTTATATGACCATATATTGCTTCTATTCATCAAGTTCAGCATGTTTACAATGAAAGCCTTTGGAATATATAGGCCAAAGTGAGGAAAGCCTCTTAGTTCAACTTGCAATCTCATTGGCCTATCCAAAATATCTTATTTTGTCCTTGAGGCTTTGCAAAGCCCAAGGCACAAAATATCTCATAAAATATATAAAAAATGATAAAAGAGGGAACTAAATTGAATTTTCATAACTTCTCATGTACAAAAATAGCTAAACGCACATGAGGAAAAAGCAGTTTTGAAAGGTTCAATTTTTACAAAAATACTCAAAAAATACATCAGCAAAAGGTCCCCTGACTTGCCGGCAACTTTTGGAAGCCTTCCCGATGTCGAAATGAGGCTCATGATAGCTCGTTCGAAATATCTGAGTGTATAATTTATGAAAATTTTTATTTTGCCCCCAACTGACCACTGGAAGTCCTCCAAAAACAGGCCTGTGTGTAAAAACCAAAAAATAAATCTTGCTGATAAACAGGGTAGAGTGTAGAAAAAGCGAGTATTTTTCTCCATTTTGGGGGAGAAAATGATCTTCAAATGTCCTGAAAATTGCTAAGTATGTGCTCCTGAAATTATGGCATCTAATGATACCATTTTAATCCTTTGACGATGCCCCAAAATGAAATGGTGATGCCCATGAGTTTTGGCCAAAAACCCAAAAATGACAAAAAACCAAAATATGTCGAATTTCGCCCATACTTGGCGAGCATGACCCTCAAGGGTTCTCAGCAACATGTTGGGAAGCAGAGGCAAAATTTTGGAGCCTTGAGGTGTCTTTCCTCAATTTTGGTGTCGGGCGCTTCCCTTTAGCCTCCTTGAGTTTTTCTTGAGCAGCCTTCAACTTCCGCCTGGCAAACTGCTTTAGCTTTTTATAATGCCCCGTCATCCTCCGTTGAAGGTCCAAGTCCCTGTTTGCCTTCTCCAATTTCTTCTCCAAGTGATAATTTACTCTCTCAAGCCATGCCTCCCAATTGTTCTCTATCTCTTGTTCGAAAAATGCAGTGAGTGGGGTAGATTGGAGAAGGGCATTTTCTTCTTCTTTTTGTTTCTCAAGGGCCTTTTTTAGCCCCATGGTTCTTAGCCTCTTTCGCCTAGGATGATATTTGCCGTCACTTTTATCGAACTCACCCATGAGTTCTTCCAACCTCACTTGTGCTTTGGAGGCCTCCTTCTTGTATTTGATTGCCCGTGTCTCATAAACAACCATATGGACACTCATCTGCTTATTTTGAACTTGCAAAAATTGATCGAAGTTCCTAGCTCTATGAAGATCAGCCCTCAAAGCATCAATTTGGCTTTCTCTATGGATCAAGAGATTTTCTAGGATCCGAGATTCATTATCACTATCATCACTTTGGATTTGGATGATGTCAAATTCCCTTTCCTATTCATGACTTCTTTTTTTCTTGCCCTTACCTTTGCTTTGGGTGGCTCTTCTAGTACTCTTCCTCTTGGGAAATTCGACCATGGGCTTCTTTGGAAATTTTCCCTTGCTTCGGAGGGCCCTAGTCACATTTGGAGTTACAACTCTAGGCACCCTTTTCTTTGATGTCCGGGGCTTGGCCACCTTCGGAGAAGACAGCATGGCCCCTTGCCTAGGAGAGGCACCTAGCATGTGCTCCATGGGCTCTTTACCCTTGTCACTTTGCTCCTCATTTTTGCCAATGTCTTGGTTCTCTTCATGGATGCTTAGGCTGTCTTTTTTCATCTCCCTTTGAGGATTGTCCTCCTCACTTTTTTGCATATGTTTATCATGCTACCCCTCTTCTTATTGAGGTTGCTACTCCTTTTTATGAGGCTGATGTCTCTCATGTTGTGGCTACTGTGTAAAATGTTGTGGCTGCCCCTGTTCAGCACCTTGTGGCTACCCCTATCCAACACCTTCATGCTGCTCCTGTTTAGCACTTTCATGCTCTTGCTGTTCTGTCTCACTGTGATGTTGTTGTTCAACACTTTCTTCTTCATCCCCTTGCTGCTGCTCATCATCAATTTCCTCTTCCTGCTCATGTTCTTCTTGCTCATCATGGTCATGCTCTTCTCCTTCTTCAGGCTCCTTTTTTTGTTCTGTGGTAAACTTGAGATTTTTGGGAGTAGGTCTACTAGAAGAAGGCGAAGGATGGTGAGTAGGAGGTGTAGGGGATGTATGAACTGGAGGGATAGTGGAGAAATCTAGATGGGTGATGAAAGTATCCCAAGAGACCTCCCTCTTTTCAAGTTGATGAAGAATGATGACTTTGATGAGAGAGTGATGGAAGAGGCAGGCTATTTGCTGTGAAGGAGGCTTCTTCTAAACAGTGGAGGCCATTTTCTCAATGCTCCTGTGTAAGAAGAAAGGAATATTTAGCAACTTGGCCCTTGTGAAATGCATGAGTAGTCGAATGTGATAGGCATAGACTCGGGAGAATATTCCCTCACAAGTGAAGTATTTCATGATGATCTTCATGAGGGGGGCGTAGCTAGTCAAAAGATATGAGAAGGGGAAAATAGAAGGACATGAATCTCTGTACTCGAGCTTTAGAAAGGGATTGTAATCTTCTAAGTCCAAGTGGCTTTGTTTAAACCACTTCTCGCCAATATAAGAGATTTTAGTGGCCTTGGAGATGGACCTTGGAGAGAATTTGAATTCTAGGCCTGCCAGCTGGAAATGCTTGTCTTGAAACCTCAAAGCGCAAAGATGTGTCAAAGGAGAAAAGCTCTTCACCTCTTGCACTCTTTGACAAAAATATAAACACCCAACCTCATAAAAATCGAACAAGACTGATGGGTGGGCATTCACTTCTTCAATGGAAATAGGCTCAAATCTCTTATGCAAGCCACTCCTACTATCCTGCCTGGGAGGCATCTTGTTTTGAATTCTTTTTGCAACACCAAGGTGCCTCAAATGGATTTTGAAATGCTTTCTCAAACAAAACTTTGTCCTCTTTATTAGTCACTGTTTGACCAAGGCAGATTTGCCCCAAAGGCTGTGTGAAATGATTTTTTAACACGAAACTTCTTGTTCCTTACAAAACACTGTCTGTCTTCCTTTGTATGCCAATCAACAAGTAAGTTATAATAACAAGCACACAGTCAAATTTAAGGTACACACAGTAAAATGATCACTGTTTTGGGTAAGGTCACAAATATTTTCTGTGTTTTTGGTATAAGCAAGACAACCTTGTAGAAAACAAACACCTCTCCCAATCAAAAGACACTCTTGTTCTTCACTGTTTTACATACACAGTTAGACAAAATACCTTCAAATTGAGTTAAAAGATCCTTAACCACAATCTAATTTATGGGAAAAAATAAGCAGCCTTAGTTTCACTATTTTTCCACACAAAGAGGACCTTTTGAAGTGATAGAGTGTTTCAGACTTGATCACTGATGTCTTTTTCCAAAACTGTTTCCCTGCTTGTCTCTTATACCCAAGAAAAAAACACTCTCCAATGATTTTACAGAATCTCTCACCACACCTTTTTATACTGCTTCACCTTCTAACACCATTTTGAGGGTAGTTTATTAGTTATTTTGACATCAATAAAAACCCACCACTTTCACTATGTCAATGTTGGGCAATCGTAGCCACAACAATCTCGGATCTTTAAACAAAAAATTCAACCCTCCTTACCACTGTTTTCACCAAAACATATAGCTGACAGAGTTTATGGTTTATGCTAAAGCAGTTAGGATACCCTTAATACATGACAAAACCACTAAAATAGTGTTTGTTTTGTCTTGCAGGTAGTGTGATGTTTAGCACCGTTTTTAGGGCAGTTTAGGCTCTTTGAAGCTAAAATGAACCCCCCATTGTGACAAACTCTGTTAATAAATTTTAACAAATCACTTTGAATTTCCTACCAAGACCCTCACTTTTTCACCACCATTTAGTCTTTGAAAAACACAGCATTGATCACCTTTTTAGAAATTTGAATATACCAAGGAGGTACACAAAAATACCTTGAATATCGATGGTGGCCTTTTCTTTAAGAGTTGAGCAGCTTCAAGACTTGTTGAAGGCGTTTGGACTATTAACATATGTGCGGCACGTTGAAAAGGGAAGGCACTGCGCAATAGAAACGGTGTTAGGTCGGCCTTTGGTCAGTTGTGACCGCACCTACAGGCACGCCATGCGCCATGCAACAATACAAATCCTTTGCAAAATTTCACTTGAACATGCCACACGTTTTTCCAGGCGCGCTGCGCGGTCTAAAAAGCCTGAAAACTCTGTGAACTTGCTCGAAAACACTTCTTCGGTCCAATGAGTAGCTAAGGGGATGCTTTGTTTGCGCTTTGAAAATTTCAAATGAGATTGCAATGGTCCCTTTAACTTCTTTTGAAAGCGAAAAAAATCGGAGTCCTTTTCACGTTTGCTTGGTGAGGGTTTTGAAAACATTTGAAAGGCTTTTGGGTTGAAACAAAACATGAAGCACTTATCTTGAGATTTTCATCACTTAAAACCTATAAATACTCTTTGCATCAATCATTTGAAAAGATGTGGAGTTTGACTTTTGAAAAGGTAACATAGTGATGACTTTTGTTTAAGTGAAGAGGCCTTGTTCAGGAACTGGAAACCTCCTCTATTTCCTTTTCACTGTGCTTTATTAAAAAGGAAACTCTGCCACTGCTGACCTTTTTAATGACATTTTCAAAGGAAATTCTACTAAAAAACATACCAATGAGTTGTGAAGCATATTTTTCCATCTTTGCAAGGAGATGACTTATCTCTTTAAAACTTGATTGACAGTTTCTGCTCCTGCTGCTTAAAAGGTGATAATGCTCACTGTGCAGCTGATCGAACTGTTAGGTGCTTTTTGAGCTTCTCTTTTGAATGTGGGTGAAAAAACTCATTTGAAACTATAAGTGAAAATCTTGTTCATAAGAGGTCTCCAACACCAAATTCACTAACTGTCCTTAGATTGACAAAATAATCCAGTTTTCAACTTTATGGAGATAAAACAGGGGATGATGAACTAGAGTTTGAAAAGTGAACAAGGGAAGGTTGTCCCTTTGTTTTTCTATGAAGGAGGTCTACAAGAAACATGTATTTTCACTCATTTCACCCCTTTTGAGAGCATTCCTTTTTGAAATCTTTTCCACCTGCAATAATTTCTTTCATCCTCAAACAGTGGTGAGCCCTTTTACTTTGTTTATGAAGGAGGCCTACTTTGACAAATGCCTGGTTTCCTTTCAACCTCTGTTTCAACCAAATGAAGAATGTTTGATGAACATACTGATAGTGTTTTCCTTTATACTTGATGGCAGAAGTCAGTTTGAGACCAAGACTGTTTGACTCCTTTGGCCATCTTCTTAACAATATTTCTTCACTGATAATCAATCTATTAGCTTCACATTGTATTTCAATAGCAGTGAAACTTATGTAAACAATTTTCAAAAGAACCACTGCTTTTCCCCTGCTTTTAAAACTATTTTTATTTCAGAAACCCTCAGTTTCTATCTCACTGTACCCAAAAATTGTCTTACAGTTAGTGCAATTCTTAAAATCAAACTTTATCCTTGTCCCTCTACTTATAGATGAAGGAGGCACTCTCAGTCTTCAACCCTCTACTTATAAAATGAAGGATGTTTTCTCAGTCTTCAACCCTCTGCTTATAAAATGAAGGAGGTTTTCTTAGTCTTCAACCCTCCGCTTATAAAATGAAGGAGGTTTTCTCAGTGGTGCCATTTCATCAGCTTTTAACAGTGTTATTTTTCCTTTCACTACCTTTTCATGCTTTGACTGTGATCGTAGGAGCTTAAAGAAACAAATATCTACCCTGTAGCTGCATCCTAGCCTCAAAATCACATGAGAATCAGTTGTGTTCTCATGCTGAGCGAAATACTATCTTCTAGGATGCTGGTACACTTTTTCTCTTGAAAGATCCTTTGAAACATTGTAAAATTACCTAATATCAGTTTGACCTATGACACATGCATTGCTGAGACTTTAGGGCTTGTTAGTGGCGTGACTTAAGGGTGTAACCAAATTTATTTGCAGAATGGGAAGGTATATTATGACTGGTCTATAGCAGATGGAGGTTCTTTGGCTTTGGCTTTAGGATATTTTGCCAAAGGAGAAATGCCTAAAGCACCACTACCTAACTTAGGGGAGACTTCTTTGGATAGATTTGGATTATTTTCTTTGGAGTTGATGGACAAGCTAGTATGGCTGAGGCTAGATAGGGCTTGATAATGAGGTTTCATCTCGTCATGGGTGGATTGAAAAGGTAGGAGGGAAAAAAATGTTTATGGGTGTTTTCCAGATGGCAAATTTGACAATTTTTTAGATCAACTACTAGAAAACTTGGCTGTTACAACTAGTCATCACCAACAAGTGAAAAATATTGATGAGTAACAGAGTCTTTTAACCTGGGCTTCTATTAAGTCCAACCCTACCTCTTGGGTTGTTCTTAGAGTCCTGATTTCAAACTCAATAGGGAAAATAGGCTCTCTCCCGAATGCTAGATGATATGGGGAATATCCCGTGGTGTTTCGCCAGGTTGTGCAATAAACCCATAAGGCTTATGGTAATCTAGTGGCCCAGTCCTGGTGATGTGTTGATACTGTTTTGGTAAGAATTACCTCCAGAACTTTGTTGGTGCTTTCGACCTGCCCGTTTGCCTGCGGTGTTAAGGGGATGTAACTCTATGGATGATATGGTGATTTTTTATGGTGGCTGTAATTTTATTACCCACGAAATGTGCCCCCCCATTAGTTATCACTTCCCGTGGCAAACCATATCACACGAAAAACTCAAAAAGGAAATTAGTCACAGATTCTTTCGTGGCTCTTGATAAGGCCACTACTTCTACCCATTTCATTACATAATCTATGGAAACCAATATGTAGATTTTCTAGTTTGATGGTGGGTTGAATGGTCCAACAAATTCTAGTTCCCATCGTTCGAACGGTTCTATCACCAATTGTGGTTGCAGTGACATTTCATCTGCTTGGCCTAGGCGGCCCATTCTTTCGCAGTTATCGCAGGTTTGGACATTATTTTTTGCGTCTTTGAAAATAGTAGGCCAATAATATTCTAATTGTAACACTTTGTGCCCCGTTCTGTGATCTTGGAAATGGCCACCACAAGGTTCATCATGACAGGCCCGTAGGATGTCATAGATGTCATAGAATGTGCACGTCGGCCCCTATATGGAAGAGGTACCCACCGATCCAGGAGAACCTTGCGCTGCGTTGTACAATCAGCTTCTGTTCTCTTGATGGTAAATGTTTGGGCAGCTTTCCCACTTCCAAGTAATTTTCCACATCTGCATAACATGGCGTTTTTACTGCTACCACAAACAGATGTTCGTCAAGAAACTTATTATCGACTGCAAGCGTGTCGTCTGTCTTTGGAACCCTGGACAGGAAGTCAGTGACCACGTTTTTCTTTCCTAGACGGTCTTTGATAGTTATATCAAATTCCTACAATAGCATCAAACAACGAGTTATTCTCCCATTCGTAATTGGTTTATTGGCTAAATATCTAATAGAAGAGTGATCAGTATACAGGAGTACTTAATAGCCAGTTGTATAGTGTCTAAATTTATTAATAGCATAAATGACAACGATGAACTCCTTTTCGGTCACTGTAGAATTTAATTCGCCAGGAGTGAGGTTTTTTCTGATATAATAAATAGCATAGGGTTTTCTCTCTTCTTATTGGCCAAGAACTACCCCTATTGCTATATTGGATGCATCTAAAGAGATGTGAAAAGGAAACTTCCAGTTAGGCCCTCGCGGAATTGGTGTTGTCGAGACTAGTTTTTTTAAATCTGCAAAAGTGGTGTCGCATTTATCAGTCCAGTGGAATTCAACATTTCTAGTTAATGCATACAAAGGTGCAGATATTTGTGAGAAATTATTTATAAATCTATGATAATATCCTGCATATCCCAAAAAATTGCGTACCTATGTCTCTGTACAAGGTGTGGCTAATAGAAGGATTATCTCTATTTTTGCTGGATCCACCTGTATTCCAGCCGCATATATGTAGTGACATAGGATTACTCCCTCAGTCATCTTCATGTGACATTTTTCATTGCTTAAACATAACCTAGTAGAAATACATCGCTCCAACACTTTTTCTAGCGTTTCTAATGCTTGATCAAATTCCTCACCATATGGGGTGAAGTCATCCATATAGATTTCAAGTCCCTCATTTATTAAGTCAGAAAAAATGCTGATTATGGCTCTTTAAAATGTTGCTAGGGCATTACACAGCCCAAATGGTAAAAATATATAAGAAAATGTACCCCATGGGCAGGTAAAGGTTGTCTTATCCCGGCCTTCGGGGGCTATCTGGATTTGATTGTAACCACTGAACCCATCAAGAAAGGAAAATAATTGTTTTCCTGCCAGCGTATCAAGGACCTGGTCAATAAAAGGGAGGGGGAAGTGGTCTTTCTATGTTGCTTTATTAAGTTCTCTGTAATCCACATAGATTCTCTATTTCCCATTCTTTTTGGGACGACTACCAGAGGGGAGACCCATTTGCTGTCTGAAATAGGATAAATGAAATTCACATCCAGGAGTTTTTGTAGCTCGTCTTTTACAATATATTTTAAGTGCGAGTTTAGCCTTCACTGAGGTTGTCTAATGGGTCTGATTTCCTTATCAGTATAGATGTGATGGGTGCATAGCTGAGGATCTGAACCCTTCATGTCTGGGTAGTCCCAAGCAAATTCCCCTGGATACTTCTGTAGAATGTTTATGAGCCTTTGCTTTTGGTTACCATCCAAATTGCCATTGATATTCAGGATCTTTCCTAGCTCAATCTCAATGGGTATGTTGTTACACACAGTGGTTGTGGGAATATATCGATCCTTAAAGTTTGTCAAAGGGTCCTCTTGAACTTCATCTTCAAGGACTGTTTTCAGCATTTGGCATTTTAATTTTCCAGACATGGGTGTCTGGCTCATAAAATTATTGATTACATCGTATTCAATTTGATCCTTAAATTCAAGAGCTTCCACTATTGTCAGAGGTGGACAAATTTTTTGCTCCCAATATGTATATGTATGCTTGTGAATATTTACCGTGGGTAAGCTTGGTTTGGCAGGTGGATAAATAATGATATTTTTTATGGAATCTCCTCTAGTGATGGTCATGCTGCCTATTTGGCAACCTATATAAGCATCGGTTGTCACCAACCAAGGTCGCCCAAGAATCAACGGGTGCCTGTCCATCCTATTATTTGGATTAATAACTAAGAAATCAGCTGGGTATTCCCATGAATCTACAGAGGCCAAGATGTCCTGTATAGTTCCTTTCGGTTTGATAACAGACTTGTGAACAAGCTCCAACAATGTAGCCGTGGGTTCTAAATCTGATATGCCTAGTTTTTCGCACGTTCCCATAGTTAAGATGTTAATGGCCGCCCCTAATTCAACCAATGTGTCTGGAAAGGAGTGGCTAGAGATTTGCACAGTTACTATGGGATTTCTTGGGTCTTCATATTTCAAATAGCGCCCCTACCACATGAATGGTGGGCACAACCTGTGTTGTTTTTACTTTCTTCTTCCCACACAGCTCTTTAATTTTTTTTGCATAGATGGGAATGTCTTGTATGGCCTAGAGAAGTGGAATTTTGATGAAAAGGTATCTTAGCTCCCCCAGGATGTCAAAATATGGAGAGACTATAGGTCGAGGCAGAGTTAATCTTTAAGGGAATGGAGGTGGAGACACCTTAAGCTCTTCAAGCCTTCCTTGGTCAACTGTTTCCTTTTCTTTTCCTACCACTGTTTCTGTTATTTTTCTTGGCCAAGTTCCGTTGAAGTCCCAAGTTTATATTGAGGTGAGGTCGTGACTTCTATTGGTGAGATAATATGTCCTGATCTCAGCCTTAGTTCATTGCACTGCTTCTGCTTAGTCTCTATGTTTGGATCTTCTAAAATATGAATTAGCTTAACCGGTCTATTATTGGGATTAGGATTGGGTTGAGCTAGTAATTGAGGATGTATGATAGGCTGAGGGTTGTGCTGGAATGGATATAGAGCTAGAAGTGTAGGTTGATTTTGGACCCTTGCTCCTATTGGTAGGTTGGTCATTCCAAGGGGTCACTAGCAATTCTGAGTCCAATTAGTGGTTTGAGAAGGGGATGCTGGCTACTGGGTTTGATATGAAGCGTTTTGCCAATACCGAGGAGAACAAGGAAATCTTGGCCAATTATTACCTGGTGAGGGTTGTGTTGGCTAGGGTGGATAGGAAATGACTCGATCAGCCAAGTAGAAAAAGGGTTTTGATTCTGCCAAGATGATGCAGGGTTTTGTTGGTTAAACTGTGGAGAAGAAAAGAACTCAGGTAGGTCTTGAGGCATACCTGGTCATGCCTACCATTGTCGACGCTGATTCATTAGGTAGACTAGCTCCGTCTCTTCCTCTTCTTGCTTGTAAACTGATTTCAACCCTGGGAGTGAAGGAAAATGGTCCCTGGTATGGTATTTAGCGCAAATGGCACAGGTTTGAACTGTGTCTAAGGGGAATTCCCTTTGGCTGTGCTTATTCCGACAACATGGGAAAAATACGACCAAGTTCTGATCTGCTATAGCTTGCTTCTGCTTGGCTTGTAAGACATCAAGCTGTGTTGTCAAAGTACCCAAAATTCCAGTTTTAAAATTTTCCAAGAGATTACCAAACTCTGCTCTAGTTACATTGTCACCAGACTTCTTAAGGTATTTTTTTATTGAGTCACGTTCAATTGGCTTATTACGCGTACTACCGCGAGAGCACCTAATACACAGGGAAATAATATCATCATATTCTTCCTAGGAAATGTCCCTCTTTTCCCATTATGTTAAGTGTTTCAACCCCCTCTTCTTTCATTCCCTTAATCATTGTAGCTATTAAGATGTCTTTGGATAGTGTATTATATGGAGACCTTTGTAAATTGTATTGAAATATTTCTATGTTTTCTTCTAATGTTTCATTGTCCCTTGTAGACATATTGAAGTTTTCATTCTTTAGTTCTTGAGTCCGGAAATAGCCTTGATATTTATTAAGAAAAATGTTCTTCATTTGGTCCCAGTTATTGATGGTTCCCCCACCTAGTCCCATGAACCAATGTAATGTTGTTCCATTTAAATTAGAGGGAAATAATGTCAGTTTTTTAGGGTCGGTGGTATAGCCATACCCCCTACATAGGACATCAAATTCAAATAAGAATGCGTCAGGATATTCCATGGTCAACCCATGGAAGGTGGGGATGTTTTTTAAGGGAATGAATTTCATAGGGGTATTTGCAGCATGATAAAAAATGGGGTACTCCAATGTTGATGTCTACCTTTGATTCTGGTTTTGATTGTTTTCCATTTGATTAAAAATGTGCCAGTAATCTTCAGGAATTTCTTGTTCTGGAGGAGTAATCCTACGGGGATTGGGAGGTGAGCGTGGAGGAAAATTTACAGTGCTTCCCTAGTCTGGAATACCGAGTATCTCTGTCTCGATTACTCCTCTAGGGGATTTAGGCTCTGAAGCCTCTATTTGTATTGCACCGCTAGTTTCTCCTTCCCCTTCCTGTAAGTTTCAAGAACCTCCCTCTCTTTAAGGTTCAGTACCTATATGATAGGTAGTCTGAAGGCTTAATTGAGATCCTTCTGTCTCATTGTGAATCTCAACGTGGGCTGCAGACGGTGAGGCTGCTGCCTGAGGGAGAGTAGTAGGACTTTGAGTGGGAATGATTTTGAGTCCTACAAATGCCTAGGATTCAGCTTTATTAATGATTTCATCTATATATGTTGTTCTTCCAAGGATCACCGGTCCCTTGGATTTTTTGGATTTCTGCTGATGATTTAGATTTGTTTCTATATTTTTCTTCCTAGTCATAAAACACGAGTACCTATTCTACCAATTTTTGCACAATTTTGCTGAGAAGTAGGCTAGGGAGAAAGCATTTTGCTTGCCGGTACGCAGGTTCTTACCTCTCGTTTTTAATATCCAACTCTTCACAGTAATGGAGAAATATAGATAATGGATATCACTCTTAACACTCTCCCCAACAACGATGCCAAACATGTATGTTCACAAAGGTGGCTTATTATGGGAAACCTCTCAGCTCCTCATTCATTTGTCAACCCAGGGCAAGCCTTCTTATTTCAAGAGTGTAGGAACAATATATGCAAGTGAGATCGAACAATAGTTACTCTATATTTCTTGTGAAAAGGATTATCTAATTTTTGAAGTTCAATCATCTCAAAGAGAATTGAAATGGTATAATGCCGCTAACTACTCTATCTAGCTCAGAAGGAGAGAAACCTATGATTGAACAACATAATAATGAATTGAAAAACAATCTGAATGAATTAAACAACAACCTAAATGAATTGAACAACACCCTAAATGAATTGAATTGTAACTACTTATATAATTTTTGCAATGTAATTATCTTTGCAAACTAACTAATTGACATCTTTCTGCAATTAATCAACAATTAGACACCTTATTATACTAAGGGGGCAATCTAATTCTTAGAAATAGATAACATTGAACACTAATTACTCTAAGATTCATAAAGCGATTATAAATGATTTGGGAGAAAATTAAAGCATCTAACAGTGATAAAGCATTACTATAAACCAAAAAGCACGAATGCCAAACTATTATGATGAAAGAGAAACTGTAACCTTATGCGTTTCTATTTTATCGAGTGGAAAGGTAATTCAAAAAATGCATCAGATAACTGGACATCAATTCTTTAACTAATTCACAACACAGAAATTGGCGAGGAAAATCCCAGGGGGTGGGCCCAAACCACCAGAAGTTCTAACGCGATGAAGAAATAAAAAGATGATTGTTCAAAACATCAAAATTATTTATTAAATTGAACGGTAATACAAGGATAAAAATGAATAGTCATGTCCTGATAAGTTGATTACAGAAGGAGATTCCTATTCAACTCCCCTATCTCATTCATCCTTGGTCCTTTTAAAGGCATTTTTACGCAGTGGGACGATGTTTTCCAAATGACAACCCACTCCTCATGGAGGTCATTTGGGTTCTCGAGCTTGGATTTGTCTTTCTGCCTTCTGTCAGTTTCTAGGAGTTACTAAGATTCCGTGAGTCTCTGTTTGTCAGTTGTCTTTTGTTAATCTTCGGTTCGGTTGCTCTGCTTTACTGTACATAGAGATATAATAAGTCAAATTCCTATTATAAAATTTTCCTTTTGTCATTAGCCCAATTGTCCCGATTTTCATCAATCTTATTTTTCTTTATTGTTAAGATGAGGTAGAATTCCTAAAAATGTATCACAATTCGAAGTAATCATAGGGTGAAAACAAACCTTAATTCCAACCCAACAACTCCTTGTCTTGATTTGATTTCTGTTTTTTGTCAGTTCATTAGAGATTAACTTCTCATTATTCTTCTCTAATGAAGATTTAGGTATGTTTTCAACATTTATATCAATCTTCTTTCTTCTTCTTCTTTTGACATTATCTTCTTTAGGTGACTATGGTGCTTCTTGAAAATGATTTATAATAAGGAAATCCTCCCAGGTATTTGCTATGATTTTTAAATGAAACTCAATCAGTATCTTTACCAACCCTTGATGATGCATGGAATCCTCCCAGGTATCTGCTATGCTTTTTAAATGAAACTCAATCAGTATCTTTACCAACCCTTGATGATGCATGGTGGTATCTATGAACTGTATTCTCTTTTGCACATTTTAGGCCATCCTTTTTAAACTATTTAGCATAAAAAAAGGAATATTGATTTCACCATTTTCTAATAAATTCATCAGTAAACAGATATGGTAGACATACATGCAACCAAACCTTCCTTCACAAGTGATAATTTTTTGTAAAACCAAGAGCATGTTCCTCCATTTACTTTTAATATTTGAACTGGGGATACCTTTTCTAAAAACAAAGACATCCATACCTGGGTTTTTGAGTATTAATTTCCATGATTCACTATGGAAGTCCTTATTTTTGAACCATCTTTCACCATGCCTTGGAAGTTCTATAGCCTCAGCCATGAATGACTCAGTCATTGCAAATTTTATATCTCCAATTTCTACTTTTGTACCATCAAAAGACCGAGCAAAGGATTTTGTAATATCCTTATGAAAACCATTAAATTTCTCTATGAACTTAAGCCATCCAGCTTTCTGCAATAATTCTTTGATCTGTGGGTATCCTTCCATGTAATTTTCTCCTACCAGTTCTGATCTGAAAATTAGCCCCATCCTTCTACTATGTAGAGTTCTCAACCTTGAAAATTACCCTTCTGTTTTATGAAATGAATTGGTTGCGGATTTGATGAAAGGTTATTGATATTTTGTAAGAATAAATAGATGGTAGGGATTTTGGAGAGACATAGACAAGTATGTTATGTCATAATTCATAACCGTTAACCATCAATGAGGGAGTTAATTATGGATAGTTATGCAACTTTATACGGAGGATGTGGTTGATATGTAGTATGATGGAGATTGCAATCAAATCAAATGATGAGTTGTCAAGGAAACATATGAATATCCATATTATACATACTTCATGTTTTAACCTTGCTATTTAAAATAATTGTTTCTGCACTTTACCTTTTAGAACTTAACCTTTTCATTTGTTGTTTTCTTTGGTGTTGATCCTTAGGTACCCTTTTAGCATGTTGGTCTTCAAAGCATAATCCTTCAATTCCTTGCAATCATCATTTTTTTGTAGAATGTACAATAGTGTCAGGATTGCTAAAGTGGATGCAGAATCGAACTACATGCAGAACATGATCAAATGCAGAATGTGATCAACTGCAACATAGAATCAGCTACGGAATACAATCAGTTGCAGAATGTATCAGCTACAGAATGTACACTGTAAAAAGAATGAAGTATGGCTATGGAATATGAATGTGAGATAAAATGGAAGTGGAATATGATTGTGAAATGGAATGAAAGTGGAATGACTTGTGAAATGAAATGAAAGTGGAATGACTTGTGAAATGAAATGAAAGTGGAGTGAGATAGAATGAAATTGTAAAATGAATGAATTTGTAGATTATGAAATGAAATGACTGTATTTTTGTGTCACTACTTATTACATAAAAGAAATGGAAAATATAGGATGTCAGAAATCTTTGATTTTCACCCTATATTTTCTGTATAAGTATTCCAATCATTGATTGGTTTTCATACTTATACATTTTATTTTATTTATGTTGTTTTTTTTTTAACGTATGTAGGAAAAATAAAAGCTAAGTTAGTGAAGAAGAATAATTCTTCTTCATTAACTTCATATCAATATTATCTTGGAAAATATTGACAAATTCTTCTTTTGAAATTGGTTTATGATATACTTTCAACAGATGACCATTCACAAGAAGAGGTACATTTTCTTCATCTATTGTCCTTATCTTCACTGCTCCATTATCAAAGACTTTTTCAATCTCATATGGCCCAAGCCAATGACCCTGAAACTTCCCTTGAAAATATTTGAAGTTTGAATTGAAAAAAAGTGTCCAATCCCTTGCTTGAAACTTCTTCTCCTTGATATAATTATCATGCCATTTAGCCCTTTGCTACTGGACTATACTGGTTCTTTGAACTACATCTTGTCTGAGTTCATCTAGCTCATTGAGTTGCTCCAAACTATGCTTCTGTGCTTCTGATAAATCAAGTCCTAATTGGACTACCATATTGAAGGTTTGGATGTGAAACTTTATAGGGAACATGACTTGCTTCCATAAACAAGTTCATAGGGAGTATGTCCTGTTGTATTTCTCCATGTAGTTCTGTAGGCCTGTAAGGCTGCAGAAAGCTTTTCTGCCCAATTTCTTTTATGTAGATGCACAGTCTTAGTGAGAATTCCTTCAATCACTTTATTGGTAGATTCAACTTGACCATTTGCCTGTGGATGATAAGGAGTAGACTTTCTATGCTTGATCTTGTAATATTCTATGAGCCTTTTCACCACCTTAGATGTAAAATGAGATCCCTGATCTATCACAATTTCTCTTGGAACACCAAAAAGAGTAAATATATCCTCAAAAAGAAAATTAAATATAAATCCTTCATTAGCAAAAGGTAATGCTTTAGCCTCTACCCATTTAGTGACATAATCAGTGCATACCAAAATATAATTATTTCTTTTAGATGGAGGATTCATAGGTCCAACAAAATCCAAGGGCCATTTTTCAAAAGGTTCTATGAGTACCTGAGGTTGTAATGGAATTTCATTTTATGGAGCAAGTTTCCCTACCCTTTGGCAGTTGTGACACCTTTTGACATATTCTTTGGAATCTCTGAATATGGACGGCCAATAATATCCTAAATGAAGGATTTTATAGGTTTTCCTCTTGTCAGCAAAGTGTCCACCACAAGGTTCATCATGACATGCTTTCAGAATTTTAGCCATTTCATCTTCTCGAACACATCTTTTGATAATGAAATCTGGACCTGTCTCATACAATTCATTAGTAATCCATGAGTATCTTGCACTTAATTGAATGATTTTTATTTTCTCTCTAGAAAGAAAATGTGAAGGTAATTTTCCTCTAACTAAATAATTGGAAATATCTACAAACCAAGGAGCCTGAGTAGTTATTGCAAAAAGATATTCATCAGGAAATTTATCTTCAAATGGAGTGTCATCTTTGATATTTTGAATTCTAGACAAGAAATTAACAACTGTGTTTTGTTTTCCAGGTCGATCTAGAACAGTAATGTTGAATTCTTGCAGGAGTAATAACCATCTTTTAACTCTACCATTAGTAATAGATTTATTCATTAAGTATCTAATTGCAAAGTGACCTGTATGAACAAAGGTTTCATAGTCTGTTATATAATGTCTGAATTTGTTGATAGCATGAAAAATAAATAAGAATTCCTTTTTAGTTACAGTGTAAGTTAAATTTATGGGAGTCAAATTCTTTCTTGTGTAATAGATGGTATAGGGGATCAAATAATTTTTGTCCTAATACAACTCCTAGAGCTGTATCTAAAGAATCTGTTGAAATATGAAAAGGTACTTTCTAGTTTGGATCTCTTAAGATGGGTGCTTAAGTAAAATTTTATTTTAAAGTCTCAAATGCTAATTGGAAATCAAGATTCCAACTAAATTCACAATATTTGGTGAGTAGTTTGAAGAGCGGGGATGCTATTTTGGTGAAATTTTCTATAAATCTTCTACAATATTCTGTGAATCCTGGAAAAATTTTAACATCCTTTTGGAAACTTGGAATTGATAGTTTGGAGATGACATCAACTTTAGATTTAGCAACATCGATTCCATCTCCTGAAATGTGATGTCCTAAGACAATCCCTTCTGTAAACATCATGAAACATTTTTCATGTCTTAGTGAAAGGTTTTCTTCCTTAAATATTTTAAGAACCTTTTCCAAATTTTCTAAAGCTTCTTCAAATGTATTACCATAAACTGTAATGTAATCCATATACACCTCTACACAATCATGTATTAGATCAGAAAAAAAAAAAATCCTAGTACTGCCCTTTGGAATGTTGCAGGTGCATTGCACAATCCAAAAGGAAGTACTAGGTAGGCATAAGGTCCCCATGGATAGGAGAATGTGGTCTTATGCTGATATTTAGGTGCTACCTAAATTTGATTGTAACCACTAAAACCATCCATGAATGAGAAATACTTCTTACCTGCTAATGTATCCAACACTTGATCTATAAAGGATAAAGGAAAATGATATTTTAGGGTAGCTTTATTCAATTCTCAATAATCAATGCATACCCTCCATTTACCATTCTTTTTAGGAAAAATAATTAAAGGGGAAACCCACTAACTGTCTGAAATTGGGTAAATTAAGTTTACATTTAGCAACTTTTGCAAATCCTCTTTCACAATTTCCCTAAGATTTGGATTCATCCTTCTTTGAGGTTGTCTGGTAGGTTTACAGTTTTCCTCAATGTAGATGTAATGTATACAAGTCTTAGGACTAAATCCTTTCATGCTGTTGTATTCCCATGTATATGCAGAAGAATGTTGTTGTAATGTTTTGATTAGCTTTTCTTGTTGTAATTTTTCCAAGTTATTATTTATGTTCAAGGTTTTCCCTGGAAATATTTCAACTGTAGAGCTACCAAATTCTTCCATAGTATAAAGAGACATCTTCCTAGATCACTAATATTCAATATTGGTTTTTTCTTGAAATTGATTATGTTCATATCCCGGAGATGATTCAAAATTTTCTATTGAATATAAGATTTTACTATCTTCACTAATGGTTGAAATAGTAAAGAGAGGTTGTATATCATTTTCATCATCAATCCATTCTTTTTCATCTATCTTTGTGATTTTTCTTGCTAGAGGATATAGAGTGAATTTCTTAGTTGAGTTACCATCAGAAATATACATGTCACCAGATCTAAAACTCATGAAAGCATCAGTTGTAGCCAACCAAGGTCTTCCTAATATAAGTGGATGTCCTCCTAGATTTTTCTTAGGGGTTGATATCAAAAATCAATAGGGCACTCCCAAGAATCTAAGGACACTGAGATATCTTATAACACACCATCTGGCTTGATTACAGATCTATCTGCTAATTGTAGCAATGCAGGTGTATAAATAAGATTAGGAAGCTTGAGCTGTTCCATGGTTTGTTTGCTCATGATGTTTATTGCTGCTCCTAAATCAATCAATGTATTTGGAATTTCAACTCCATTGATATGTGTTTTTACAACTGGAATTCCTGGATAGAAATATTTTTGTACGACATTTTTTTTCAATCATTATGTCTGCTATTTTTCCTACAAGATGAATTCTTTTTATTTCTTTTGTTTTTCTTCCCGGTTTCTTCATGCTTAATTCCTTTATTGTTTTAACTTAAATTGGAATTTCCTTGATGGCTTGTAAAAGAGGGATTTTGATAAAAACATTTATCAATTCATCTAGAAAATCATAGTTAGGCAACATAATATGCTTTTCTACCCCTCTATAAACTTGTAATCTTTCAGGAAAAGGAGGTGTAGAAGTAGATACTAATGGTTGCTCTATGATAGGAGTTGAGTTTATTCATTCTTTTTGTTTTTATTTTTCATAATTTTGGTTTTGAAGAAATGTTACTTCTTCAAACCGTTGATTGGGCTGTAGAGAATCTTCCTCAGAATTGTCTTGTTCTGGAATGACTACAGAAGGCTTTTTATTTTCTAATATCCTACCAGATCTAAGTTGGACATCATTAATATCTAGAGGAGTAATCATGTAGGTTGGAAATTGTTGTACTTCTATCATATAGGTATTATGAGTATTTTTATTGTTGGGGTTTGGTAATGGTTGGGAAGGTAGCTTATTTGGTCTCTGAGGGAATGGTAGTGAGAGTTGTGGATTTTGGTTTTGGTTTTGGAGTTGGGGTTGTTTATTTTGTTGAGGAATTCATTGGGGAGGATAGTTTGGATATGATGGAGGATATTGATAATATTGAGAGAATCTTCCATAGGGATTTTTCATTCCTTGAGCCCAAAGTTGAGATTGAGATTGATATTGAGGCCAAGGTTGCTCCCAAGAATTCTAGTTTGGTGGGGGTTGAGTATACATTTGGTTCTTAAAACCTTGAGTTTGTGGCCCCTGCTATGGACTTCTAAAGACAAAGCAAAGAGATTATGTTGGATTTGAAGTTGTTTCTTCTTGAAAATCAACCTTAAGACTATGAATTGAAGGAAAAATCTTAGTCTCATGACATTCTGAAAAAATCATACAGGTCTCTATGAATTTTGCATCAAGAGGACATTCTCTTAAAGCATGCTTCTTTCTGCATTTGGGATAGAAAATAGTTAAAGCATCAGTCTCGGCTTTCTTATTTTTTTGTAACTTAAAGGTGTCTATTTGTTCACTAAGACTCCCTAAAATGTCTATTTTAAATTCATCAAGTATGTTTCCAATTCCTACCCTACTCACTGTTCCAGTTGCAGATCTATTTACCCTAGAAAAAGTAGGATCTCTTAGACCTTTCCTAGTTTTTTATTTTCCTCTTAAGAGATGAATACATAATTCCCCAATGTCAGGTAATGGGAGTTGAGAGATGCCCCCCTTCCACATCATGTTACAGATGTCTATCCACTCATCTCTATTGGCTTTCAACAAAAGAGCTTTTAAAGTGTCTTGATCTAAATTATCCATTTTTGATCTTTTTATGTTGTAGTTAAATATTTAAATGAAATCCTCCAAATTCTCATCCTCTCTTTGCATCATTTTAAACACTTCATCCTTGTGATTAATAGGTATGTAATAATCCAAATACCTTTCTAAAATGTTTCTCTTCATATCATTCAATATTCTGATAGACCGAGTGATTAGACTCATGAACCATTTTAGAACTACTCCTTTCAATTTTGAAGGAAACAATTTGAGTTTTTGAGAGTCTTGTAAATAATCATAAGTTCTGCACAAGACTTCAAATTCAACCAAAAAGGTTTCAGGGTGTTGACTTTTCAATCCATGAAAGTTTGGGAGAACAGAAGGTGAGATATTTTTCATGGTGGAATTTGTATCTTCATCAACTATAGGGAATCCAAAAGAACTCTCAATTACCCCATTTCTTCTGCCTCGTTCTACATTTCCTCTACCTCTTCCTCTATCTTCTCTTCTACCTCTACCTCTACCTCTATCTCCTCCTCCAAATATTACATTTTCCCCATTTAGAATTTCTCCTTCTCCTTCCCCTTATTCTCCTCTTCCTACCATTATAGATTCTTCAAAGCTGTTATAAGAGTCATTTTGTAAGGTTAAATTCTCTTCCTTTGGTTCTTCTATCAATGTTATGTTGAATAAAGGCTCTTCCTCTTCCTCTCCACTAGGAATTTCTAATTCTTCAGCTATAATTTGTTCTCTTGTAGAGGTAAAAAAGGTTACTCCTTCTATTGGAGATCTAAGATCTTCTTCCTCTAAGACTGCCTCAGTGGATGAAGTAGGAGATCCTCCTAATTGGATTTTTGATCTTATAACTTCAGGAAGTCTATGGCTAGTGAAATATGGAATATGAGTTTGAGATGGAGGTGTATCACTTCTTAGTTTTGGTGGAGTGAGTGATGTTGCAGGGATTAAACTCCTACCTCTAACTATGAATATGCCCCTAGAGTCTCTTTCTCTATGCATATCATTTTTTTAGATGTAAGAAATGAGGTTTCCTAATTACACTTCCCTGGCAACGACGCCAAAATTTTTAGTCAATTTAATGTCTTAAATTTCCTACATTAATTATCAACCAAGGTTTGTAAACTGATGAAGTGTGGTGCACTGTATGTGATTGGTTAACCTTTTCTCTTACTTCATTGTTTTGTATTTTATGTTGTTTTGGGGGGTTTTTGTTCTTTGATGTCTAGGAATTTTTAATCTAAAAATATGAAAAGATTTAAATGAATCTAATGAATTTTAAGAAGGAGGAAAAGAAAGTGTTCCTAGGTTAATCTAATTTTCATAAAAATAAACCAAAAACTGTTGGCTAGCTAGGACCTAATTTGGAAAACAGAGCATCTATATTATCTTATCATTAGTCCTATTCCATGGATCTAATTCTAAAAATTAAGATTGAAATTGCAGTGCTTGTCTTAAGTAGAAGCAGAAAAAGAAAACAACTATTGTACTTCTGGTTACTCCAACATTCAGTTATGAAGTATGACCTTCTTGGGATGATGTTAAGTAATTGTCTGTACTTTAACTTCTAATGTCCTAGAACAATAAGCAAAGGATGTAAAGGAAAACATCTAATGTATATTTAGTTATTCCAACATTCAATTATGAAGTGTGATCTTCTTGAGGTAGTTTTAAGTAACCATTATACCTAATGATCTATAAAACCAAGTAAAGTATGCAAAATTTAACTCAGTAATTGTACTCATAAAACATTCAACCATTCAGTCTTGAAACATGATTAAATCAATCTCTTTGGAACAACTTTTAGGAATATCAGTGATGCAATTAAGTGAGGGTCTGAAAGCAAAATGTGAAAGCATGTAAAACTCACTATAAACAACTAATGTATATTTGAATTTCTGCAACATTCAATGTGAAGTATTACCCTCTTGAGATGCTATGTGAGAAGTCAATTATGCCTTAGTTTCTAAATTCTTAGAAATAAAATAACAATGTGCAGAGTAAATTCAATCACTGTATGAATTAGAAATTCAACCATTTAGTTTAGGATCATCATCTTCAAATGGATTTTGAAAACATCCATTGACACAATTAATTGAAAATTATGTTCTAAGAAAATGAATGACAAAACAGCAAGGAAACTAGGCAACTTTGTACTCTTATTACTTCAATATTAATTCAATTTGAAGAAAGAGTTATCTATCTTCACGAAATATATTAGAAGAACAAGGCTACACAATTGTGATTTAATGTTATGATATTGATAAAAAACTGGAATGAAACATTGACCTAATTAGAAAACAGAATTGCTAAAAACAAAGTAATGGAAATTGAACTAAAAACAACAAATGAAAAACCTCCTCCAGTGTAGGGGGCCTCTGCAACTGATTCGGCTGAACTGCTAGCTGGTTAAGGATGCACTTAAACAGTCATTGACAACATGAACTTTGAATTATGATAAAATGAAGTCTGAATATAGAGCATCAACAACAAGCTTAAACTTAACACTTAATTTCTGAACTGTGTTCTCAATCTTTTACAACCGATATTTAAAGGAAAATAACATAACTGTTTGTAAGATAAACTTGCTACAGGTGGATATTTCGAATTAGACTTGCAATAGGACTGTTAGACTCTTGATTTGCTACGATAGAGAAAATCAAGAGTCCTGTTGCTTTCGGATAACGTACTTTGGCCACAACTTTGACCATGATCTTAGGCCTTATTTTCTATCAATCTGGACTGAGTGAATAGGATAGAATCCATGTGGAGATGATTCTAGAAAAACCCATGTGGCCCAATTATTCATTTGACACCTTGAACCTGCCAGACCATGAGAGTAGCTACGGAATCCACAGTTAGCTGCAGAATAGGCTGTGTTCTGTAGCTAAATTGAAAAAATCTATCCAAATAGAAAGAACATGAAAATATAATATGGCGATCATTTTAATACATCCTTAAGACAAAACCTAACATTTATCATTGATTGGGGTTTGTGATTTTATGAGAAAGTGAGGGAAAGAGGTGAGAAATGTTGTCAAAGAGAGGGTAATTCTGAGGTTCAACAGACACACAAAGATACCTATCCTAACTCTCATATTTTCAAATGGGTGCCTAAAAGGCAGTCAAAATAAGCTCCAAAGTGGCACGATGCTTCTGCTGGGAGGCACGACGCTTCTATCATTGGATTCCTTTGGATAGATTTGAAGCGAGGAAAACTACAAAATTCGAGGTTTATCCATCCCATGAGCTGTATTTTTGGTAGGAGAGTTTTTTTTTTCCTCTCTTTGTGGAGGAATTATTTAATTAATCAAGGAGACACACACTCCTGGTTAATAGCTAAATTTTAGGGAATGGTTTCTAACTTCCCTAGAAACTAGGAAAGGACTCATAGGGTGCATTTATGAAGTGTTTTGGATCATATTTCAACCCAATGAGGTGGCATCACTTCTATTTTCTACAGGTACTCCAAATTCAAGCCTTTTTAGAGGTTGGATGGTTGTTATTTGCAGTGGAGCTATTGTACAAACTATTTTCAATGAAATCAGAGGATCTTGCAGCTATACTCTTGAGATTCTAGTGGTATGCTTTTGAGCATTTTTTCTTCTCTATTTATTCATCAAGTTAAATGTTATGTTACCTTTTTCATCACATGCATGCTTCTGTATGTTAACCTTATGATTTTATAAACATAAATCATTTCCTTCTATCCTCTATTTTATAAGGTTTTCATGGATGTGCTTACTCTTCTGATGAATGAATTAATTTTAAGTGCTCATTCTGAATCCTTCTCTTTTAAAACCTTACACAAAATTAAAAATTAAGTATGTTCATGAGTTTACCTACCTAGCCTCATCCTTGTCTCTGTAAATAAACCTTTGAAACCTGACCTAAACCCTATTTCTAGTTCCTTCACTTTCATTCCTATCCAGTAAAACTTCAAACAAACAAAAACCCTAATCTATTGAGCAACATAACTAGCCTAATATCATTATATATCCAGTCATATCTTTGGCTACAAGGTGACATTGAGAGAACCCTCTTTGGTTTTGGTAGGGCTAGCTACTTGACCTAAAGGTTGGTTTGTGGTTACCTTCCTTCAGTTCCATTCTCAGCCTTGGGAAGCGAGGGCAAGTGATAACACAATCCACTAGATATCGGTTCGTGGAGTCTCTCTCATGCATGCAAAAAAAATCTACTGCGATCATTTAGGAAAACGTGGGAAGGATCTAGGAACAATTGCAGGGGTTTTTTATTAATTTTTTTTAATTATACCTGTTATAAGAGTCAACAATCACCGCTTGAGGGAAGGATCCAACGACTACCATATCTGTCACATGGAAGCTGACTCATTGATGTACCAAGGGTGTAGATGTGCGAACTGAGAGGGGATTACAGTCCTAAAAAAAGTATCGACAGAATGAAACAACCCTAATAGTCTATCAAACCCACCAATCTAAGCACACAAGGGGGTCATTATAATTATTAACATGCCACCCCAATATTTGTTCGACCAGGCCACCAAACTCTACATGTCAGTCGAGAAGTCCAGTTGAGAAGTGAAGCTAATATCCTACGCATTTGATGCTTTCCAGTTTGATACAATGGAAAACACAAGAGATATGTGGTTAAGAAGAGTGTGCTTAGAGGTTTGAACGTGTAAATTTATAACTGATACATTGTGCGCGGAGTCTCATACTATAATATGATTAAAACAAGAAGGAAATCATTGAGCCAACCAAATAGGACCGCACGATCAGAGCTATGGGCTTTTTGTCCTTCTATTGCCATAATATTAGTGGTCGAGCGACCATTTCTGCCGCTTCCAAGGCCAAATTGCAATCAATAAAGTGAAGGTTCCTTCATTAAATCTATCACCTGCATGGAGATTGAAGGAGGGAGAAAGAGACTGATCTTAGAGTGCCAATGGGTATGCATTTATTGACAGTCACATTGTGAGATGTGGCACCAAGCAAGATAAATCGTGGATGAGATGTGGGAAATGGAGGAAAATTTTTATATATCATGGGTTGAATATTGTGGACTGTAGGTGCATCAGTCGACCTAGCAGGAGCATTAACAACATATTCATTTACGAAGAAGTCGTGAGCTGCATCAGTCAAGCTTTGTTGAGATATCCACGCAATGGGTAACTACATAAGAACCCTGAGAAAAAACCAAGTTCCTACCTCGACACTATCAAGGCGCATTATGGGCGTGTTGTGCTATACAACTACCCCCCATTTATTTTCGTAAATAGGGACCCTTTAGAGATAATTAGAAAAAATCATTTTAAAGGTTCCTTCTAAAAAACACGTAGGAAATAAATTTATCTCAAAGCACATCTCTTATCACATATCAATTTCAAAGAATAATCTATAAATCTTGCGAATTGTGAAACGCGCCCTCTTAAAAGTCCTTACTCTTTTTTTTCGCATCGCACTTTATTTAATTAAATATTAGAACAAAACAATAAAAGTCGTGATCACCGCGGACCCAACAGAGCGAATGAACTCGAATATATAATATCTTTCGCATCGCATCCACTTTTTAACTTTTGCAAATCGCACCGCACATGGTTTATGATTTAAAACTTCAATGTATTTCTTAAAAATTGTGATCTGCGATTTGCACAGATCGCATTTCACAATTGATAAGAAACAATCACGAAAATTATAAGATATGATTTTGATTTGCGCATTTATTGTTTCCAGCGTGTGAAAAGTGACTTATGTCATTTCGAATTGAATTTTGATCTTAAAGGATTTAATCAAAGGATAAGTATTGCATGCGAAGCCACGCGAAGCCATGCCTAGCATTTAATTTTGAAATCATGAAGGAATTATGAGCAGATGACTGATCGAATTGATAGTTTTGGTGTAAAACATCTCTTCACAGTTTCTGTGATATGATATATTTTGTTTCAATTTCAGGAAAGCAGTTATTGAATCGAAAGAGTCTGAAATGAGTAAGAAAGGCAAAGAAGTGTCTCGAGCATCATATACAAAAGATACATAAATGCCTTCGCTGTTTTCTGATACTGTTTATCACAAATATTGCGGCATCACATCATGGGAAGCTATGTATAAACTATTTGAGGATGAAGGACCAAAGGTGATAACGAATATTTCTGTAACAGGCACTTATTCCACTTCCGACGCAACTTTGTTCGATGTTGCATGTCTATTCATTCATAAGATAGAAGCAAGGCCAAAGCTCATGCATTACACAGATATGATCAAATGGGAAATCGAGAATTTGAATATTGAAGACAAAGTGCTTAAGAATTCTAGAGGAGAAGTCATGGGTTCTTTTAAAGCTAAAGACTTGTCAACTATGTATCATTTACCATCTCCACAATAGAGGTATGGAAATATATATGTGCAAAGGTTTAAAGCTAAGCACCCAGATCTGATAAAATTCATTCAAGAATGGAAGGAAAATGAAGGAAAACTAAAGCAAGACAAGTCTGGTACGTACCCCATTGCACAGATCCCACAACCTTTTTTCTATGCTGCTGGTATGATATGTAGGTTATTCGGTAGACTAGACAGTACTAGGTTTGCTAGAGACTGGGTTCCCTTGATTGACGCAATCGTCAACTCATCCATTTTGAATTGGGAAAATCTGTTATCCAATTACTTAGTTAAACACATTACTGAGTATAGGAATAAGAAAAATGCTTCGTCTCAAGAAAAATCACCCTTTCTATGTCTGCCTATGTTATGGATGCCATCTATTTTCATTCTACATTTCCAACTATGGGTTGGAAATGGACTTCCAAAGAAACTACCCCAATCCATATTTATCACGAAGAAATTTGGGATTCCAAATACCACCTGCATTTTTATAAAGTTTGTTATGGACTTATAATGCTAATGTATCAGATGATTTTTAATGAAAATATCCCTAGGGTTTCCAAAGAATTCAGAAGGGATATTGTTCCTACAGCTCGATGGTTTGCTGAAGAGAAATTTACATATGTACGAGTATTTGGAAGCTCTACTCTTCCACATGTTTTTCTATACTAGGTTCCAGACAGGTTGTTCGAGAGAGAGATCACTTATCAGCTTGTTAATGGTGTTACTAAATAGTTGAAAGATTAAAAAAAGGAAATTTCACCTTCTTTTCCTCTACAGTGCGGTTCTTTCGCTTTGGCCAACATTGGTCACACATACAAAGAAGTGCCTAATGTGCAGATATTAAATCTTGCATTTATGCCTGGGATACTATATGATCCTGATGATGAAATAAAAAAATTTATGGAAAGACTTAAGAAAAAGCCTTTTGTCAAAGAAGATCTGTTTGATGACTTCTTTCAAGGAGTTGAAGTTTTTTTAGATGTTATTAAAATGGTTTCAAATGAATCAAGTCAAGAAGATATTCAAGCCTTTCAAGAATACAGAAATGAGAGACTGAAAAATGTCCGTTTAAATTTATTTATCATGGAAGATGAAAAGAATACTCCAAGTGTTAGCATTGATGAAGAAATGAAAGATAATTCTGAAAATGAATCTGATTGATCTCAACAACAATCTGAAAAATCTGAGGATGAGTCTGAAGTCATAAAAATGAATTTGGAAATTGATCAGGTTATTCATGAATTAGAATTGCATGAAAAGTCAAATAAAAATGGCACTGAATTGAATTCAGGAGAAGTTCAAAAGGATCAAAGCACAATAGATCAGTCCAAGTCATTTGAAGGAAAATACCTTTCAAATGAATGGGAAGAGTTCTCCCAAGCAATAAACACCCCCAAAGAAAAGACTATTACTGATCAAGCAACAGATTTCCAAATTCCTGAGCCTTCTCGAAAAATAGTTCAGACTGTTAATCCTTTTCAAACAGTTCCAGCGACTCAAAACAAAAAAATCATTCTAGATTTTTTAGCAGATCAAACAATTTTTCAAATAGAAGACATTCCTTCATTAGATATCTTCTATAGTCCAAGACATAAAGTTGTAGTGAAAAGAAATAAGAGGAAAAGAGTTGATGAAACTCTTAAATCTACAGATGAATCAGTTGACGTTCTCTGGAAGGATTTACTTGAAGATCCTACTGAACATTTAACCAAGTTATCTCAGTATGCAGGAGCTTATGCTACAACCACTGTAGACAAAGCAACTCAAGTTAAAACTTTGTTAAGGCAAAGGGATTACAGGATACAAGAGTTGGAACATTTATTGGATGCAGAGAAGGTTAAGACTACAGAACAAATCAGAATGAATTCATAGCAGTTCCTTAAATATATTGAGAGGCTTAAGCTAGAACATCATGCACAGCTTGAAGAGAAACAGGTACACATGGAGAAGAATTTAGCAGAATTACAAAATCAATCACAGTCAGAAAGATTTTTTAAAGAAGCGCTTGATATAAATACCATGTTAAAAGAACAACAAAAGGTATTTTGTTATCAAGTAGCCATGATTGATTCTTACTTTGATTCAAATAAAATAATGATTCAACATATCGCTATCCAAAAGCTTGAATGTGAAAAACTTCAGAGTCAAATTGAAGAATATATTCAATGGCAAGATTCAGATGCTGGAAAGAAGGCTAATATACCTCAAGTAGATAAATTTCATAAGGAATTATTGTTTACAGAGTGGAAGACACAAATTTCCAGAACAGAAAAAGCAGTAGCTAAAACATTCAATAAATCAAATGAAATTATGCAGCATTTGTGTGATCAATTATTCAAAATAGGACTTTTGGAAGAAAACATGTGTGATATGTTTTCAATGATCAAAGAAGTAGAGTCAAGATGGATTCAACAAGAAGATCAGAAAGAAGAGATGATCAAGAAAATTGACAAGTTTGATCAAGAAAATTCTTTGAATTTTCTGATCAAACTATATCATCAACAGCAAACGCTTCAGTTAATCATAGAATCAGCCCAAAGGTCACAATCAACAATTTAAAATGCTATATTCAAGGATCAGATTCACTCACAAATATCTCAACCACCTCAGCTCAAGACTATGCTAGATATTTGCAAGCTACATGACCACATTCAGCGGGAGAAGAAGGATCCTTAAAATCAAGATTGTCAGTTTGTTTAATTTCCTAGATTATAGTTCAAGATAGGTTTTATAGAGAAAGGTTTTTTGAAACCTCCTCTATATTTTTGTAAAGTATTTAATTTAGTTAAGTAGTTAATCGTAGTATTTAAACCCTTCTCATGCATTTAGTGAAGGGTCCTGAATTTTATTAAGAACATTTTCAAAGAACGCTTAAGTTGCAAGCAAGTTTGTAAGTGTCTTGATGAAAGAATGGAAGATGGCCTTATTTAGTTATATAAATCATCTTGTTGATCAATGTTGATTCACTTTGGCTTGGATTTTTGATTGAAGAATTGAATATGACCTTTTATCATTGATTTGATAAATAGGATGAAAAACAATGGGTACTAATATCATGTATGTTATTACTGTTTTGAATATTAATGATTAACACAGCTTTCATGAATCATATGTAGAATTAATTATTTATGTTTGAAGTATTTGTTTCATTAATCGTACAATATATAGGCCGAAATTAGTTATTTTATATATGGTCATTACATAAATGCGATATGTCTTTCATATTCTTTTTGATTAATTAATCTTTTCAAAAGGAATTATTCTACACAGTTATAATTCTATTTAATCTGCAATGATTTCAAAACATATTAGATAGCTATCTTCCTAAATTGCATTTGAGATACTTTACCCGGGTTATATTAAGTTTATTTTAAAGTCTTGCATTTAGAAGTAAATTTGTTTAGTTTGTAGTAATTCATCATTTTTTAAAATTTTTTGGTAGAAATCTCACAAATCATCACACAAACACCAAAACTGGGAAACTGGTCCCAACACCTCCATTCGGAGCCACTACCCCAAAAGGAAAAGGAGTTGCTTTAAGGTCCGCACTGGGTGTTTATCCCCTTTTTTGTTGCCACGGATTTCTAAGGCCTCAAAATTTTTGGCACTAGAAGGAGGGCATGACTATGAATGGCAGATAAATCTAAAATTCAAAGCCCTCATAAGATTCTATCTCCTCAAAAGAACTCTACCAATTCTCGATCATGATCTGAATCACCAATTCAAAAATCGGAAGTAGTAGAAACCTTTCTTTCATCCCCTGAAATTTCACGTCACCCATCTACTTCAGAATTGATTCCCGAATCTCCCGAAGTACAGTCTTTAATTCAGCAATTGGAAAGAATATCTATTTCTGCTGAAAAGCCTGTTATTCAAGAAACATTTGAAGAAAGTGTTACTTCTCTATTTAGAGATACTGGTATTCTAACTTGAGCTAGAAGTGAGAAGCTTGGAATTCATCCTTTTGAGTTTCCTTTAGAATCTCATTGCAAAAAAGTTTCTCAAATATCCAGATCAAAATCAGACACAAGTGAAGTCACATCAAATCTCCCTCCTTCATACTCTTCAAATCCACCCACATCTTCTATACATTGCATTTCTTCCACTCAGACAATCAGTGTTGTAACAAGTAGTATTGTTCCAGTTGTAAGTTCTTCTTTCATCACCTCTACTTCTGGATCTACTTCTACATCTTTGCAAAATCCAAATCCAATTATGGCTACTCAACCTTGGACAAATCCTAGTGCTCTGCTAATAGAAAATCCTAATGCTCTTCCAGATCATCCAGAAAAATGGTTACCCAAATATAATCCTGATGATGGTCTTCCTGTTGAAGAACACATCAATAATTTTATGTTAGCCATGAACTTAAATGGAATCGTTCATGAAGATTTTGTAGTTAGATTGTTTCCATACACTTTGCAAGGATCTGCAGGATCTATTACTAATTGGGTAGCTTTTGAACAAGTTTTTCTTGTGAAATTTGGAGATGATAGAACTGTTGCTTCTTTGATCAATGCTCTTTCCAATCTTAAAATAAATTCAGGTGAAAAGGTCAAAGATTTCAACTCTAGATTCAATAGATTATTAAATAAAATCCCAAATGCTTCAAAACCTGTTGTTGATGTACAAATAGAATGGTATATTTCTTCTTTACCCTCGAATATAGCCATTTTTGTAGACAGGGCTAATAAAGTCACTCTTTTAGAAAATCTGAAAGAAGCTCTTATGGTAGAAAAAATAATGTTAGCATTGGAGAAATGAACAGAATTAGAATAAAGGAAAACAAAGAAAGTGACATTTATTCAAGATTCCAAAAGAAAATTTCAAAATATCCATTTGATCTTGAAGGTCTTCAAAATGTATTAAATACTATGTCAAATGATATGATAGATATAAAGAAACAAGTTGGTGAAACTTCAACTGATAAAAAATAATTTCGTTCATTTAAAAGAAATCCTTCTTCCACTTCTAAAACCCCAAATGAGATTTCAAATGCAAAATCTGATCAAGATACTAAATATCCCTCACCTTTTGAAAATGAATTAGAATCTGAAGAAGAAGTTGAATTAAATGGTTTATGGGATTTCATTCTTCCAACAGAGGAAGAAAGTGAATCTATGCATGTATCAACAATAAGTAAACCTTCTTCAGATCCAATTGTGTCAAATCCAAAACAAAATTCTGTCCCCTCAAAAGACAGAACCAAAAAATCTAAAACTGTGCAAACAGATTCGATTTCACCAGATCCTTCTACAAATTCTAAAACTTTGATTGTATTAGATACAGTCAAATATAATATAGTAGAAGATATGAAAAATATCAAGGCAAATATCTCGTTGCATAAAATGTCTAAAATCAAACAAAAACAAAAGATTTTGCTTAGATAACTTAAAGCAATTCTTGTAGAACCGATACAACCACCAGTCATAGCACAAGCCTCAAAATATATGGGAAAACCTCCATCATCTGTCAATAAAGTAAATGCTAATGATCTTATTTTGATTGGTGATAGATCTATCTCTCAAACTACTCCTCATCTTTTGACTTATGAAATTTTTAACAAGAATGTTCATAATTGTCTTATTGATTCAGGAGCTTCTTCAAATATTATGCCAAGAATAGTGTGTACAAAATTAAATATTACTCCTAAAAAAAAATTGGTACATATAGTTCAGTTGGATAGAACTAAATTTAAAGCTATTGGAGAAATGTTATCGGTATCTATCAGATTATCATCTAATCCAAAAGTTTCACAAGTGATTGATATTTTTGTCACAGAAATTCCTGAATTCTATAGTCTCATTTTAAACAGGGATTGGTCTGAGAAATTACATGGGTATTTTGCTATTGATTGGTCTCACATATGGTTACCATATAATGGTAAACCAAATCAAATCAAAATTGAATGTGAGAAATTTATGAAACATACAGTTACTGAATTGGAAGGACCAAATGAGCCTATAGATTTTACCAATAATATCATAGGGAATTATTTAGCAGAATCATTCCTTGGATCATTTAATGCTCAGGTTTCACCTTTCGAAACAAATACTATTACTTCTCAAATTAAAAATTTTCCTCAAACAGATTCTTCTAGATGTGTTAATTTTAGCAATCAAATTCCAAATCAGTCTCTATTTTGGACTCTATTTTTTGACGGTTCAAAATCAGAAGATGGTGCAGGAGTAGGTTGTGTTTTAATTGATCCTCAGGAAGAGAAGACAATGTTATCTTGTAGACTCGAATTCCAATGCACAAATAACACTGCTAAATACGAAGCATTGATTCAAGGTATGTACAAAGCTATAGGATTGAATGTTAAATATTTGCAAGTATATGGAGATTCGTAAATAATAATCAAACAAGTTAGAAATATGATTCATTGTATTTCTGGACATTTGAGACATTATCAAACATTAGCTCAGATTCTCATTTCTCATTTTACAACATTCAATATCTCCGCAATTCCTAGATTACAAAATGCGAGTGCCGATTTTCTTGCTAATGTAGCATCTAGACTTATACCACTCGAAGAGTTTGGCCCAGATAGATTTTCAATTGAATTAGTTTTTAGACCATCCATTCCTGACAATATTACAAATTGGAAAGTATTCAATAATGATGTAGAGATAGTAGACTTTCTTACATCAGATAGAGCTTATGAAGGTCAAATCTTGGATGAAAATGAACGTGACTTACAGATTAAAGACCAAATAAGAAATAATATGATTCCTAATTCTGTAGTAAAAATGGAAGATCTGTATGATTTGAAAGATAGGTTTAAAAAGGTAACCAATTCAAAAATTCAAAGTTCTACTTTAAAATATGAATTGATTAATCTTGGTACTTTAGAAAAACCTCAGAATATCAACTTAGGTCTTGGTTTGGGATATGAAGAAACGATATCATTCATTAATTTTCTCAGAAAATATAAATATATCTTTGCATGGGATTATTCAGATCTTAAAACATATGACACTTCCATAATTCAACATACCATTCCTATAATATCAGATGATAAACCTGTTCAACAAAAACTCAGAAAAATTCATCCAAAACTATAAAGTCAAATCAAATCTGAATTGAATAAAATTCTCAAAGCTAAAATCATTTTTCTTGTTAGAAATTCCAAGTGGGTGTCAAACATGGTCACAGTTAGAAAAAGGAATGGAGATATTAGAATTTGTATAGATTTTAGGAATTTGAATAAAGCCTGTCAAAAAGATAATTTTCCTTTACCTACCATGGAGCAGATATTGTAGTCAGTTGCAGAATCTGAATTGATGTCTTTTCTAGACGGATTTTCAAGGTATAATCAAATAATGGTTCATCCTGATGATAGATTAAAAACAACATTTAGAACAAAATGGGGAACATATGCATATCAAAAAATTCCTTTCGGATTGATTAATGTTGGAGCTACGTTTCAACGTGCTATGGATATAGCTTTCAGAGGATTAATCAATAAATCAATTGTTATATACTTAGATGACATCACTGTTTATTCTAAGCATAGAAAAAATCATATTAATCATTTTAAAAATATTTTCGATAGATGCAGAAAATATGGTATTTCCCTCAATCCAAAAAAATGTTATTTTGCTTTATCAGAAGGAAAATTTTTAGGATTTATTGTATCTAAGAAAGGAATTCATATAGATCTTGATATGATTCAAGAAATTGAAAACATTCCTCTGCCACATAACAAAAAAACAATGCAATCAATTTTAGGACAAATTAATTTTGTAAAAAGATTTGTTCCAGATTTTTCTCAAATTGTCCTTCCCCTTCAATAAATGATCAAGAAAAATTCAATTTTTAAATGGGGCAAAGAAGAAGGAAATTCCTTTGAGTTAATCAAAAGAGCTATTGTTGAAGCTCCCTCTTTAACAACTCCTGATTTTCTCAAGTCTTTTGTGTTATATACATTTTCTTCAGATACATCATATGTAGTTGTTTTAACACAGTTAATTGATTATAATATTGAAGCAACAATTGTGTTTTTTAGCTCTAATCTTCAGGGCGCCGAGTTAAATTATTCAGCTGTAGAAAAAAAAGCATATGTTGTGTTTAAATCTTTGAAACACTTTATACATTTCTCTTAAAAACACACACCAAGATAATAGTACCTTATTCAGCGGTAAGGCAATTATTAATACAACGAGAAGTGGGAGAGAAAAGAGCAAATTGGGTTACTGCTCTCAAGGAATATGATGTAGAAATACATCTAGAAAAAATTGTTAAAGGACAAGGTCTGTGAAAAATGTTAACTGGATCTTCTCATTTACCTAAAGATGAAGATCAATCAGAAGAAATACAAATATCTGAGGAATTACATGATGGACCAGCTGGAGGTCATTTCGGAGGAAATACCACATCACATAAAATACTTCATGCAGGCTATTATTGGCCAACTTTTTTCAAATATGCACATGAGTATTCAAGGAAATGTAAAACATGTCAAACTACAGCAAGAAGAGAGAGGAAACCAACATTTCCATTACAGTCAGTAAATATCCACCAACCATTTGAACAATGGGGGTAAGATATTATAGGTGAAATAACTCCAAACTCTTCAAAGCAACACAGGTATATTCTAAATGCAACCAATTATTTCACAAAATGGGTAGAAGCTATCCCATTAAATATGGTCAATACACAGAATATTACCGATTTCATTGATCAATTCATAATTATAAGGTTTGGCCTTCCATCAGATTTGATACTTGATAATGCATCTTACTTTTCTAGAAATGCCATGATAGAATTTTCTTTGAAAAGAGGTTTTAAGTTGAAGTATTCAGCTAACTATTACCCACACGGAAACGGATTAGTTGAATCCACCAATAAAAACCTTATCAAAATCATAAGAGAACCGTAGAGTAAAATCATAAAAATTGGCATAAAACATTATTATTTTCTCTCTGGGTAGATAGAATTACACAAAAAGCTTCAATAGGAACTTCACCATTTGTGTTAGTTTATGGCAAAGAAGCAATTCTTTCTTCAAATGTAACAATACCATTGTTTTCCCTAGTTCATTTCATTGATGAAAATCCTTCTTCTTCTCTCCAACTTATGCATGATCAAATCTTTAAGTTAGAAGAAGAAAGAGAAAAAGCTAAACAAAGACATATCCACCATCAACAAGTAGTAAAAGCCTCATTTGATTTAACATTTGTTAGTTCAAGAGATTTTCAAATTGGTGATCTCGTATTAAAATGGGATAAGGCTCATGAAGAAAAGGGTAAACACACAAAGTTTCAAAAACTTTAGTTAGGACCATTTCAAATAATCGAAAATATTGGCTCATCAACATTTCTATTATAGGATTTATTAGGTAAGAAAGATTCTTTACCTGTTAATGGGAAAATTCTGAAAAAATATTTTTCATAGGAGATAATTTTCTTCTATTTTTGTACAATAAAACTTTTTACTTTCATTTAGAAATAAAATTTGCTTAGTAATAATAGTTGACTTTTCGAAATAAGTTTCAGGTAATTTCTTTCTTATTTTTCTTCTTCTACTTGTTTTAAAAATAGAACTGTTAAAGAAAGAAAAATCGAAAGATTTACGAAAAAAAATTTATTTTATCTTTTAGAAAAATGAAATTCTAAATAAAACACTTATTTTTGTTAAAGGACTCTCATTTTTATCTAGTATAAAAAGCTCTTTTGATAAGTCATGAAAAGAAAATTATATTTTAGTAAGAAATCTTTTTCAGAAAAGCAATCTAACAACTCGACATTATCATCTGGCATCTTAAAAATAAATATGATTCATCCCATCCAGTAAATCTGATAATTTTCAAAAGAAATCTTAAAAAATAAAAAGAAAAAATTTGAATAAAACTTAAAAGATAATGAGTCTCATTACAAGCTTGATTACCATGTTCATAAAGAAATAATTAAAACTGAAATTACAAATACTGTCTACCAAAATAGTGTAATGACTTGAGATTATATCATAAAGACAAGGGGTCTCATCACGAGCCAGCTTGATCAGTTTTGATTATTATTTTTGAGTGGCATTGTCACTATTTGGTTACCAAGCCAAGACAATGGCTTTTAAGAAAATAAAAAAATAAAAAAAATAATTTTCTGATGAGAATAATGAGAATTACTGGATGGAAAAATGGATCATAGCTGGTTAAAAGGTAACCCTACCAAAAGCTTAAATTTCCCATTGGAACAGAGGCTCTACCTATGATAAAAGGGTAAATTTATAAAAAGCTTTCTCTGTAAAGATTATTTGCTATCTTATTTTTAACTAAGTAAAGACTAACATTGATATTTTTATACTAATATCCTTATAGAGGAATTATCCTGAAACAAGTGAATAATTGAAAATTTCGTTAATTGAAAAAGATATTATTTATTTGAAATTTCATTTCTTTAACTATTTTATTCTTTATACCAAAAGATTTAGAAATTTCAGAAATTTTTTATCAGAGACATGGTTCGTCCAAGTGAATCGCCAATTGTTGTGCTATACAACTACCCCCCATTTATTTTCATAAATAGGGACCCTTTGGAGATAATTAGAAAAAATCCTTTTAAAGGTTCCTTCTAAAAAACAATTAGGAAATAAATTTATCTCAAAGCACATCTCTTATCACATATCACTTTCAAAGAAGAATCTATAAATCTTGCGATTGCGAGACACACCGTTTTAAAAGTCCTCACTCTTTTTTTTTTGCATCACACTTGATTTAGTTAAAGATTAGAACAAAACAATATGTTTTTATCATAGCATCTTTGTTGCAGACAGAATGGAACCATTATATAACTTTTCTACTAATTAATATTCGCAACTGGGACCGTGCAGTATTTGTGATTTAAAACTTCAATGTATTTCTTAAAAATTGCGTTCTGCGATTTGCGTAGATCACATTTCGCAATTGATAAGAAACAATCACGGAAATTATAAGATATGATTGCGATTTGCGCATTTATTATTTCTAGCGTGTGAAAAGTGATTTATGTCATTTCGAATTGAATTTTGATCTTAACGGATTTAATAAAAGGATAAGTATTGCATGCAAAGCCACAAGAATCCATGCCTAGAATTTAATTTTGAAATCATGAAGGAATTATGAGGAGATGACTAATCAAATTGATAATTTTGGTGTAAAACATCTTTTCACAGTTTCTGTTATATGATATATTTTGTTTCACTTCCAGGAAAGCAGTTATTGAATCGAAAGAGTTTGAAATGAGTAAGAAAGGCAAAGAAGTGTCTCGAGCATTGTATACAGAAGATAAATAAATGCCTTCGCTATTTTCTGATACTGTTTGTCACAAAGATTGCAGTATCACATCATCGGAAGCTATGTATAAACTATTTGAAGATGAAGGGCCAAAGGTGATAATGAATATTTCTGCAATAGACACTTATTCCACTTCCGACGCAACTTTGTTCGATGTTTCATGTTCATTCATTCATAAGATAGTAGCAAGGCCAAAGCTCATGCCTTGCACAGATATGATCAAATGGGCAATCGAGAATTTGAATATTGAAGACAGAGTGTTTAAGAATTCCAGAGGAGAAGTCATGGGCTCTTTTAAACCTGAAGACTTTCCAACTATGTATCATTTACCATCTCCACAATAGAGGTATGATAATATATATGTGCAAAGGTTTAAAGCTAAGCACCCAGATCTGATCAAAGTCATTCAAGAATGGAAGGACAATGAAGGAAAACTAAAGCAAGACAAGTCTGGAACGTACCCCATTGCACAGATCCCGCAACCTTTTTGCTATGTTGCTGGTATGTTATGTAGGTTATTCGGTAGACCAGACAGTACTAGGTTTGCTAGAGACTGGGTTCCCTTGATTGACGCAATCGTCAACTCATCCCTTTTGAATTGGGCAGATCTATTATCTAATTACTTAGTTAAACATATTACTGAGTATAGGAATAAGAAAAATGCTTCGTCTCAAGAAAACTCTCCCTTTTTTATGTTTGCCTATGTTATGGATGCCATATGTTTTCATTCTACATTTCCAACTATGGGTTGGAAATGGACTTCCAAATAACCTACCCCAATCCATATTTATCACGAAGAACTTTGGGATTCCAAATACCACCTACATTTTTATAAAGTCTATTATGGAGTTATGATGCCAATGTATCAGATTATTTTTAATGAAAAGATCCCTAGGGTTTCCAAAGAAGTCAATAGGGATATTGTTCCTACAACTCAATGGTTTTCTGAAGAGAAATTTACATATGTATGAGTATTTGGAAGCTCTTCTCTTCCACATGTTTTTCCAGACTACATTCTAGACAGGTTGTTCGGGAGAGAGATCGCTTATCATCTTGTTAATGGTGTTACTAAACAGTTGAAAGATGACAAAAAGGCCATTTGGCCTTCTTTTCCTATAAAGTGCGGTTCTTTCGCTCTGGCCAACATTGGTCACACATACAAAGAAGTGCCTAATGTGTAGATATTAAATCTTGCATTTATGCTTGGGATAATATATGATCCTGATGATGAAATTAACAAATTTATGGAAAGACTTAAGACAAAGCCTTTTGTCAAAGAAGAAGATCTGTTTGATGACTTCTTTCAAGGAGTTGAATTTTTTTCAGATGTTATTAAAAGGGTTTCAAATGAATCAATTCAAGAAGATATTCAAGCCTTTCAATAATACAGAAATGAGAGATTGAAAAATGTTCATTTAAATTTATTTATCATGGAAGATGAAAATAATACTCCAAGTGTTAGCATTGATGAAGAAATGAAATATAATTATGAAAATGAATCCGATCAATCTCAACAACAATACGAAAAATCTGAGTATGAGTCCGAAGTCATAAAAATGAATTTGGAAATTGATCAGGTTATTCATGAATTAGAATTGCATGAAAAGTCAAAGAAAAATGGCATTGAATTGAATTCAGGAGAAGTTCAAAAGGATCAAAGCACAATAGATCAGTCCAAGTCATTTGAAGGAAAATACCTTTCAAATGAATGGGAAGAATTTTCCCAAGCAATAAACACCCCTAAAGAAAAGACTAATACTGATCAAGCAGCAAATTTCCAAATTCTTGAGCCTTCTCGAAAAATAGTTCAAACTGTTAATCCTTTGCAAACAATTCCAGCGAATCAAAACAAAGAAATCAGTCCAGCTTTTTCAGCAGATCAAATAATTTTGCAAATAGAATACATTCCTTCATTAGATATCTTCTATATTCCAAGCCATAAAGCTGTAGTGAAAAGAAATAAGAGAAAAAGAGTTGATGAAACTCTTAAATCTACAAATGAATCATTTGACGTTCTTTGGAAGGATTCACTTGAAGATCTTACGAAACATTTAACCAAGTTATCTCAGTATGCAGGAGCTTATGCTATAGCCACTGTAGACAAAGCAACTCAAGTTAAAACTTTGTTAAGGCAAAGGGATTACAGGATGCAAGAGTTGAAACATTTATTGGATACAGAGAAGGTTAAGACTACATAATAGATCAGAATGAATTCAGAGCAGTTCCTTAAAGATATTGAGAAGCTTAAGCTAGAACATCATGAACAACTTGAAGAGAAATAGGGACACATGGAGAAGACTTTAGCAGAATTACAAAATCAATCATAGTTAGAAAGATTTTTTAAAGAAGCACTGGATATAAATACCATGTTAAAAGAACAACAAAATTTATTTTGTTATCAAGTAGCCATGATTGATTCTTACTATGATTCAAATAAAATAATGATTCAAGAAATCGCTATCCAAAAGCTTGAATGTGAAAAACTTCAGAGTCAAATTGAAGAAAATATTCAATGGCAAGATTCAGATGCTGGAAAGAAGGCTAATATACCTCAAGTAGATAAATTTCATAAGGAATTATTGTTTACAGAGTTGAATACACAAATTTCCAGAACATAAAAAGCAGCAGCTAAAACATTCAGTAAATCAAATGAAATTATACAGCATTTGTGTGATCAATTATTCAAAATAGGAATTTTGGAAGAAAACACGTCTGATATGTTTTCAATGATCAAAGAAGTAGAGTCAAGATGGATTCAAAAAGCAGATTAGCAAGAAGAGATTATCAAGAAAATTGACAAGTTTGATCAAGAAAATTCTTTGAATTTTCTGATCAAACTATATCATCAATAGCAAACGCTTCAGTTAATCACAAAATCAGCCCAAAGGTCACAATCAACAATTTCAAATGCTATATTCAAGGATCAGATTCGCTCACGAATATCTCAACCACCTCAGCTCAAGACTATACTAGATATTTGCAAGTTACGTGACCACATTCAGCAGAAGAACAAGGATCTTTAAAATCAAGATTGTCAGTTTGTTTAATTTCCTAGATTATAGTTCAAGATAGGTTTTATAGAGAAAGGTTGTTTGAAACCTCCTCTATATTTTTGTAAAGTATTTAATTTCGTTAAGTAGTTAATCGTAGTATTTAAACCCTTCTCATGCATTTAGAGAAGGGTCCTGAATTTTATTGAGAACATTTGCAAAGAATGCTTAAGTTGCAAGTAGGTTTGTAAGTGTCTTGATGAAAGAATGGAACACTGCCTTATTTAGTTATATAAATCATCTTGTTGATCAATGTTGATTCACTTTGGCTTGGCTTTTTTATTGAAGAATTGAATATGACATTTTATTATTGATCTGATAAACATGACTACAAACAATTGGTACTAATATCATGTATGTTATCACTGTTTTGAATATTAATGATTAACACAGCTTTCATGAATCATATGTAGAATTAATTATTTATGTATGAAGTATCTGTTTCATTAATCGTACAGTATACAAACAGAAATTAGTTATTTTATATATGGTCATTACATAAATGCAATATGTCTTTCATATTATTTTTGATTAATTAATCTTTTCAAAAGGAATTATTCTACACAGTTATAATTCTATTTAATCTGCAATGATTTCAAAACAGATTAGATAATTATCTTCCTAAATCGCATTTGAGATACTTACCTGGGTTAGATTAATTTTATTTTAAAGTCTTGCATTTATAATTAATTTTTTTTAGTTTTTAGTAATTCATCATTTTTTAAAATGTTTTGGTAGAAATCTCACAAATCATCAAAAAAACACAAAAACTGGGAAACTGGTGCCAACACCTCCAGTCGGAGGCACTACCCCAAACAGAAAAGGAGCTACTTTAAGGTCCGAACCGGATGGTTATCCCCTTTGTTGTTGCCACAGTTTTCTCAGGCCTCAATAGGGCGTATGAGCGCAAAAGGGAGCCAAATAATCTTGAAAGAGGTTGAATGTCACCAATTTGATCTTGAGACCACTCTTGTATTTTGAGACTAGATTATTACCTTGGAAGCCGAATATTAGTTCCTTGCATTTTGGGTCATCTTCATTTGGGAGCTCAGTTTTTGGGAGAGTTACTTGTTTTGAAATTAATTATTTATTGTGTTCAAAACTTTTGGTTTCCATTAAAGTGTTTGATAAAAGTTGCAACTTTGATAAATATGTGTGTTGTAAAGTTAAACCTGGTACTTATATAGCGTTATAATCCTATGATGGCAGTATGTTTGTATGAGGTGTTTAAAGCTCCATCTAAATGTTGAATGTCATTGTAGGGGCTAGTTTATTCAAGTCAAATATCTAGAGAGTATAGTTGAGTATTGCACTATAGTCTATCTTTTTAAGTCAGAATGACTTCTTGAGTATGGCCATAGCTAATTGTCCTACAGTCGGGGTTTGATTGTCATGAAGGCTAAGTTTCGAGATCCATTTTCTCCAAGCCATAATGTCATAATTTTAGTTTTGGAAATGCCTTAGAGATCAACATAGTAATGCATCATTGGATTCTCTAGGCTATAATGATTTTGTGGATAAAAAATGGAAAAAATGGCACAACAAACCTTTCTCATGATTGATAAATTGAAAATGAAAGTAATCACACTTTTGATCATAATATAAGAGGGCAAATCCATTGGAAGATGGACCAAGGAGACGTAGCCCAGTAGGGGTGAACTCCTTCATCACGTGCTATTGTGTTACTGTTTATGGTGATGTTCATGTATGTTATATCTTGTTGTTAAGTGTTTTTTTTATGTTAATTTTCTCAACAAATTCACATAAAAACACATAAAAAAAACTCACGGTTAAATTTCAATTTACCTCATAATCCTCAAGAACTTTGTTTATATTGTGAATTGCAATTTAGCACAACAAACACTAACTTTCCCATTAAGATCAAGTTTGTATCAGAGGACTAGGTTTACTTGTGCAAGGAGGATTTAATTGTTTTTCAAGTGTTTAAATTCTTACAAGGTTGAAGCTCAAGAGATGAGAAGGAAATATTGTGGGTGAAGGTTCTCAAGTTGGAGCAAGGAGAAGGAGGGAACAATTGCCACAATATCCACCACAAGATTCACCTCCTATTGTAGTATAAGCTTCAGTAAGAATGTCTCATGAAGGAGGAAATGATAACATATAGAGGATGAGAAGGGTTTTAGGAAGGCTTTCTTTGACATGACAAAGATTGTGAAAGTCCTCTATGAAGAGAGGAATACAAGGTTGTAGGGTGAAAGCTCCAAGCCTCAAAGAGGAGAGGGTTTTCCAAGAGGAAGAGGTAATGGAAATGATGATAAGCCACCATATACTCCACCATCATCCTCACCACCATCTTCACCTTCATCTTCATCCTCTTCCACTACTAGAACCGCTATTCATACTCATAAACATACCTCAAAAGGAATTGGTAAAACACCCATTCTAAAACTTGATATTAAATTTGAGCTGCTTATGTATAATGGTGAAGTTAATGCAGAGAATCTTGAAAATTGGGTTCATTAGTTGGAGGTATACTGTAGGATTCAAAACCTTCAAGATGATGATACAAAGATTCAACTAGATTCCTTGAGACTGGAGGGTGCAACACTAGTATGGTGGGAATCCAAGATACAAGATGAGATTAAAAAACATGGTAAGATCTCAATCTCTTGGTCTAATTTCATTTATGAAATTAAAAGAAAATTTTACCTCTCTATCATATATGCTGAAATCCATCATGAATTGGCGGGACTTTAGACAACTTAAAGGTCAAAATGTGCAAGATTACACCCCAGACTTTATAAGAAGAGCTCTTATGTTAGGTGTTGATTTGCAATCACAAGACACGTTACTGAAGTATATAGGGATTTTTCATAGCTAAATAAGGCATACTATCCTTATGTTCAATCCCACTAGTCTAGATGAGGTTTGTGTGTGTAATATTCCAAATCAGGAAATGCTCATGAATCCGGCAAATGAAAATCCTTTTCCAAGAAAACATTAACAATCAATAACTGGATCTATTACAGAGATTGAATGTAGGGGAACTTACTAGATATGTCACCTCTGAAAATAGGGTGAGATATAGAGGCTAGCTGGCCCACTAGCAGACTCTGTCTATAGAGCTATGTCAAAGGCTAATATTTTCCCTTTCAGGACTATTGACAAGCAGCTCAAGGAAAACGATGTATAAGCAAAAATATGAAACAAAAACATAGATTAATTCTTGTTTCCTCTCATATGGGCTGTAAATTACTTATGTATTGAGTTTTAGCTAAAAAAAAATAGACTTAGAGACCTTAAACAAATCTCCCACTAATAAGACTAGCTAGAAATCAGCTAAAGGGAAAGGCTGCAGTAACTTCAAACAATGTATTTGAGTATTAGTGAGATAAAAAATCTGAAATGGGTTTGGAAACACTTCAGCAACAATTATATATACAGCAGCAAGAAAAAATATGAATTATTTTCACAAGGGGTGGGGAAAAGCAGTGATTTTGACCCAAAATTGCATATATTCGAAGATCTACGTAAAAAAAGTGGAATTTGATGGTTTTATATGTTATCTTAGGTCATGAGGGATCTATGCACTGAATTTGGGCTCAAAAAATAATCCTAGCTCAGTTAAACAGTTTCTCCTTCTCAAACTAGGCTTAAAAGCCCTGATTCCCCATGACTTACTTACTGCAGAATTTTACTGAAGCATGAGAGTGTAATTGGCTGAATATTTTAGCTACTATAGGGTCTGAAAATTGATAAATAATATCAAAGACATTTCCCATACAATTTACATGAAAAGACAGAGAATTTAATGAAGAAATCCCTTGGGAAGGGGGCTGCAACAATGTATTGAACTGCAACAAGGAGGTACAGTGTTATTTTTAGGATGGCTCACATGCTGAACATTAAAACTCAGATATATGGAAGATATATGTATAAAAAATCAGATCTATTACAAATCTGGAAGCTATATAGTTTTCTTAACAAGATCCCATTGGATTTACAACAAAATAATGCATAATAAACTGTAGATATGAATTACAAGTTGTAGTACTACAAAATACACAGAAATTTCTGAAGATAAAATTTATTTATGAAATGATTAGATATATGGATACATGAATCAGCAATCTAATCCACGTATCACCAAGCGAAAGTCAAGCCCAACACCAAGAGATGTTCCTCCAATATGATATCAAACTATATAACAAGAACCCTCTTCAAAATAACGCAGTATGGAGCTGGAAACTGCACCGTGGCTTAGATACACTGAATAAAATACAAGGAAATGCAGATCTGAAACAAAAAGTGGAGAAACACTCTCCTTGGAGGTTAAAGAACACACTCCAAGAGTAGAGGCCCTCAATACAAGCTAGATCTAAGTAGATCTAGAACACCACTTGTTGCAAATGACAGTAGTTGCAAAACCCTCAATGGGATAGCGCTGCTCATGAAAATGAAGCTTGGTATCAAACTAGATAGTGGCTCACTTCAGCAACGAACTCCTCCAATGATCCTCAAGGGAAGAGATGAAACCCCTAAATAGGAATTCCAATCACAATCCTCCACTAAATAGCAGAGAATGGTATTTTTCTAAGCAGACAAATACTTCAGAAATATAATCTATCAACAACCTCTTCATGTTGCTCTCCTCCTTCTTTTATAAGTTTAGAAAGCCCTTGCAAACCATAAACCACTTTGATGTGTTAGCCTTATTCACATTAGAGGCTCCCTTCTAGAACTGCGCAGTCCCTTTTGGAGATAAAATGAACCTAGATAGTGTAATTGACTTGGTCAAGGTGGAACCAATCTTTGGCTCAAACCTCTTTCACACCTGCAAGTGATTATTGACGTAGCCCTGATTTGTCTTTGTTCACATGGGCATTGATTTATTCATACATTTTAGGAGTTTTACATGTCATCCTTTATTCATTTATTCATAAAACATGAATTAAATCAAAATTGAATATCTCCTCTTAGCTAAGGCTAAGTAGGAACATTACAGTCCTCCCCTCCAAAATGTTTCTTGTCCTCAAGCAACTGACAAGGTAAGAGCTATAGTTCTTCTCCTTTTCCGTTGATGGCACCATCAAGAATCAAGCTTTCATCATGGATTAAGTGCTCACCAAGCCAATACATCAGAAACTGCTCCTCCAATGCTAACATAATAGGTGCATAATTTTCCCCTTCAGGAGTGTAAAAATCAACAGAAATGAACATGGGTGAAGCAATGTCACATCGGAAACATGTATCATGAAGTGCAGGATAAAGTTCCATCCCATGTGGTACATGTACGCTACTTACTCTTTGCCCATACATACCCATAAAAAATATCAATATGTCATCTATGTATGGAAGCAAAATCACATATAGGCAAACTGAAAGTTGCACTTGAGGAGGTGGGTGACAATCCCACATAAGGTACCAGCGCAGTGCCCTACTTGTTTTGAGTAGATCTGAGTGTGATAGGTGGTACTCCCACCACATCTTTGCTGCATGGGTCACTTTGACATGGCTGAAAGTGAAGCCCTCATTAGGTGCTTTTGGGAAGCACCCATCATGATAAACAATCTCCCTTTGCACCTCAAGGGAGTGGCCAGCTTTGGAATTTTTATTGCCCTCGTCATTGCCATGGGATCTGAATTAAATATTACTCCTTGTAGGAGCCATGGCCTGCATACATATGGTAAGAGAATGTGCCAAATAAAAAAAATAAACTTGCTCCATAAGATCAGATTTCTTACCATTCAAAACTCTCATACTCACGGGGTTGTGCATGGGTATTTCTCTTCCTTCAAGAGTAGGAAGAGGTGGCTGGAATGACTCTTTCATAGAGTCCCTTGGCTGCTCCAACTCATCATAACCAATGCACTCTTGCAAGTGCTGATGTAGCTTCCCCCAATCAAAGGAGTGGTACATGGATGTACTTTCTCCTTCCAAAGAAGAAAGAGTGAGCTGATTCAAATCTCTCAAAGAGTCACGTGGCTGCTCCATTTTTGCATGTTTCATGCATCTTTGGCAATGATGATGTAGCTCTTCTTCAAGGCCCCCACAACAATAGCTCCTTAAGTTGATCTTGTTGAGCCTCATAGAAAAGGGTTGGTTGAAATAGAGCTCCATCTTTTTGACCTCCTTTATGCCAAAGGTATCATGTGGAAAGTTGCCCTTTAGTAATGTGCTAGCTTTGAATAAGTGCCCTTTTACTATATGGTAGTAAATAGAAATATATATTAGTTGTACATGATCAAAATAAGTAGACATGGTGCCATAATTTCCTTCTAAAACATCATGATGAGTATGGATAAATTTCAGCCCATGCTCTCTCAACAATAGCCATAGCAACAATGACCCTTGCTGCATCCTTGCATTATCAAAATGTAGATCATGGAGCAATAAAATAATGATAGACATGTGAGATGCCTCATAAACATAGTGCAAATCAGCTCATCCTTCCTTCGAAGACAATGTTCATTCATGAAATATATCTCAAACATAAATACATGTGAGCACATGAGACATACCTCAAACAAGAGAAAATATATGGACATAGGATCCATCATGTAATGTCCAACCTCTTTTATTAATGGCCACAACACCCATGCCTTCTTCATATTCATCCCATAATTGAAGCTTAAGGCATGAGATAAGGAAGTAGAAATTTTTGGGTAGTGACCATACTCACCCAAAAGCAACCAGCAACCATGCTTCTTGCTGGCCTGTATCATAGATTTGCAAGTGGCTCACAAGCCTCTTGCTTTCTAGCCATCCTTCTTCATCCAATTAGGGTTGCCCTTGATGATCCTTTCCCTTGGCATCTTCCCAATGAAGACCACCAATCCCCCAGAGCAAGTATTCCTCCTTCCACCTCATGGGAGGTTGAGATGTAGCCCATTGGAGGTCTCTCAAGAGAGATCTCCCACCAATCAACCCCTTGAATCCAACAGAACCCAAGAGTGTTAAAAAAAAAACATCATTAGGAGATGGCACCTCATGCATCATGCTCCCCAAATCCTTGCACCATAATCCCTTATGCTGCATGAAACTCAATAAGGGTACAACGGGATGGATGTTGATCTTTTATTGGGGAAAACCCAAGTTGTCTAGCGCTATGCAAGCTTGCCTCTCCTCATCAGCAAGGCATTTCGATCTTGGGCCATGTGAGGACAAATTCCCAAAGCCTTTCATGAACTCTTTAGAAATGTTATAGCATGGAAACTTATGCATACCTTTGGGACCTCTTGAGACATCTTGTAGGACTGCAAAAGTCTCTCTCTTCAATGTGTTGGCTGATCCAACTGCTGATATGGTTGAATTTCCTTCTATGAACATGACAATGCTGGTAGAAGCCTGCTCAGGTGGAGAAGAGAGATCCTCCTCCTCTGGCCATCTATCAACTTTCTCTTGTGGTCCCCCATAGTTTGCACTTCCTCCATGACAACTGGAAGTGCATCCATCTTCTCCTTCCTCTCGAAACCCTCTAGAGGTTTCACTGCAGCTTTCTCCACCTTGAAACCCTCTTGGAGTTTCATTGTGTCTTTCTTCTCTCATTAGTTGAACCTCCTTGGGGAGGCTCTTCTTTGATCTAAAAATGGATGAGAGTAATCTCATCCTCTCCATCGTTTATGCTTTCTGCTTGCTGCTTCTCCTTAGCACCTCTCTGATAGCTTGATCTCATAGGCTGAGTCAGAGATCATTCTCTGATACCACTGTAATATTCCAAATCAGGAAATTCTCATGAATCCGGAAAATGAAAATCCTTTTCCAAGAAAACATTAAAAATCAACAACTGGATCTATTCCAAAGATTGACTGTAGGGGAATTTACTGGATATGTGACCTCTGAAAAGAGGGTGAGATCCAGAGGCTAGCTGGCCCACTAGTAGACTCTATCTATAGAACTATTTCGAAGGCTAATATTTTCCCTTTCAGGACTATTGACAAGCAGCTCAAGGAAAACGTTGTATAAGAAAAAATATGTAACAGAAATGTAGATTAATTCTTGGTTCCTCTCATATGGGCTGTAAGTGACTTATGTATGGAGTTTCAACTGAAAAAAAAATGGACTTAGAGACCTTAAACAGATCTCCCACTAATAAGACTAGCTAGAAAACAACCAAAGGGAAGGGCTACAGTAATTTCAAACACTGTATTGGAGTATCAGCAAGCTAAAAAATTTGAAATGGGTTTGGAAACACTTCAGCAGCAATTATATATACAATAGCAAGAAACAAGATGAATTCTCGTCACAAGGGGTGGGGAAAAGCAGTGATTTTGACCCAAAAATTCATATATTCGAAGATCTAGGTAAAAACGGTGGAATGTGATGGTTGGTCATGAGGGACCTATGCTCCGAATTTGGGCTCAAACAAATAATCCTAGCTCATTTAAACAGTTTCTCTTTCTCAAACTAGGCTTAAAAACCCTGATTCCCCATGACTTACTTATTGCAGAATTTTACTGAAGCATGAGAGCGTACTTGGCTGAATATTTTAGCTAATATGGGGTCTGAACATTGATAAATCATATCAGAGACATTTTCCGTACAATTTACATGAAAATACAGAGAATTTAATGAAGAAATTCCTTGGGAAAGGGGCTGCAACAATGTATTGAACTGCAACAAGGAGGTACATCGTTATTTTCAGGATGGCTCAGCTGCTTAACATTAAAATTCAGATCTATGGAAGATATATGGATACAACATAAGATATATTACAGATATGGAAGCTATATAGTTTTCTTAACAAGATCCCATTGGATTTACAGCAAAATAATGCATAATAAACTGTAGACCTGAATTACAAGTTGCAGTACTGCAGAATACATAGAAATTTCTGAAGATAAACTTTATCTATGAAATGATAAGATCTATGGAGACATGGATCAAAAATCTAATCAACAGATCACCAAGGGAAAGACAAGCCCAACACCAAGAGATCTTCCTCCAATATGATATCAGACTATAGAATAGGAACCCTCTTCAAAATAATGCAGTATGGAGCTGGAAACTATGCAATGGCTTAGATCCACTGAATAAAATACAAGGAAATGCAGATCTGAAACAAAAAGTGGAGAAACGCTCTCCTTGGAGGTTAACGAACACACTCCAAGAGTAGAGGCCCTCAATACAAGCTAGATCTAAGCAGATCTAGAACATCACTTGTTGCAAATGATAGCAGTTGCAGGAACCACAATAGGACAGCGTTGCTCATGAAAATGAAGCTTGATATCCGACTAGATAGTGGCTCACTTCAGCAAAGAACTCCTCCAATGATCCTCAAGGGAAGAGATGAAACCCCTAAACAAGAATTCCAATCACAATCCTCCACTAAACAACAAAGAATGGTATATGTGTAAGCAGACAAATACTTCAGAAATATAATCTATCAACAACCTCTTCATGTTTCTCTCCTCCTTGTTTTAGAAGTTGAGAAAGGCCTTACAAACCCTAAACCACTTTGATGAGTTAGCCCTCTTCACATTAGAGGCTCCCTTATAGAACTGTGCACTCCCTTTTGGAGATACAATGAACCTAGATAGCGCAGTTGACTTGGTCAAGGTGGACCCAATCTTTGGCTCAGACCTCTTTCACACCTGCAAGTGATTATTTACATAGCCCCGATTTGTCTTTGTTCACATGGGCATTGATTTATTCAGACTTTTTAGGAGTTTTACATGTTCTCCTTTATTCATTTATTCATAAAACATGAATTAAATCAAAATTGAATGTCTCCTCTTAGTCAAGGCTAAGTAGGAACATTATAGTGTGCAAGCCGCTCACCTTGGGGCAAGAGGGAAAATTATTCCAAAAGAGGGTAAAAAGAAGCCATTTAAGGGTGGAGAGAAAGGAAATGGTTTCAAAGGAAAAGGAAAGAAAAAAGCATCCATAAAAATGAAGGAGAGAAAATAACATGCAAACATTGTTCCAAAGAGGGTCAATATGAGGACCATTGTTGGAAGCTTGATCGAGAGCTAAGGCCCAAGAAATTCAACAACAAGGGGAAACAAAAAAAAAATGCAACCACTAAACAGGATTTGTGATCTGATTCGAGTGATGAAACTAAAATTACATCCATGGGTATGAAAGGAAAAGAATCTGTTGCTAGCACTAGTTCATCAAATTGTCACACTAGTACTCCAAATGAAGAAACAAGGATTGAATTATTCCATGTGAGGGTTATTGCAAAACATACAAAAATAGACACACTATTTGATAGTGGGTCTCAAGCCAACTTGATATCTGAAGACATAGTCAAGAAAATTAACCTTGAAACCATTCCACATACCAAACCATATCCATTGGGTATGATATGCAAGAACACAAATTTATAGGTTACAAGAAAGTGTATTCATCAGTTTACCACAACAAACTTCATTGATGAAGTTGAATTATATTTTGTACCGCTTGATATTTCAGGAATTGTTTTAGGTTGTCCTTAACTCTATGATAGAAAATAAATATTATATCACCATGAAAACAAGTACCACTTGTTCAAATATGGTGTGGAGTAAATTGTGAGAGCTCATCGCAAGAAACTAAACCTTTCATTAGTTAATGCAGGACAAATGAAAAGACTAGTGAATTCAAGTAAGAATTTCATGCTTCTTCTGATTAAACCAAAGAATGATGTTGATTATGAAGAATTTCAAGGTTGTTATCTAAAGTTGAAATCTGATTTTATTTTAGTGGTTAATCAAGATTTTTTAGGAACCAAAGGGATTACCACCCAAGAGGGAAATCCAATATGAAATACAATTGGAACAATATTTTCATATTTCTAACATTGGCATGTATACGATGTCAGTGATGGAGAGTGTTGAAATAAAAAAGAAAATTCCAGAGTTGTTGGACAAAGGGATCATCTGACCAATTATTTTTCCAGTGGGTCACATATTGTGTTGGTGCCAAAGAAGGATGGAACATGGCACATGTGTGTGGATTTTCGTGCATTGAAAAAAAATTACGGTAAAGAACCATTATCCACTTCCTATAATTGATGACTTACTTGATCAAATGAAAGATGAAAAGTGTTTTACTAATTTTTACTTAAGGAGTGGTTACCATGAAATTAGAATTGCTGAAGGTGACATTTGGAAGACAATATTCAAGACAAAACAAGGTTTGTTTGAATGGCCAGTTATGCCTTTTGGTTTATGGAATGCTCCTTTTACCTTCATTCATGTGATGAATGATGTGTTGAGGCCATTTATTGATGAGTTTTTCATATTCTACTTAGATGATATCTTGATTTTAATAAAATCACGTGGTGAACAGGTCATGCATGTAAGAAAAGTACTTGATGTCTTAAGGAAAGAACAATTGTTTTCAAAGATGTCAAAATGTGAATTTGGTAAAAATTCTTTGGTGTAATTAGAGCATATTGTTGGAGGAGATGAGTTGAAGATAAACCCTTCTAAGGTTGAGGTCATTGTGAATTGGCCAACTCCCAAGACAGTCATTGAGGTAAGAAGTTTTTTGGGACAAGCCCAATATTGGAGGAATTTTATTGCTAACTTATATTTTATTGCAACTCCATTGAATGGATTGAACAGTGTGAAAAATGTCTTCCAATGATGAGGCAAGCAAAAAAAGGCATTTGATGCTTTGAAAGAGAAGATCAGTGCAGCCCCAATACATTCACTTCCAGACTTGAGACAATCCTTTGAGATTCAAACTGATGCAAGAAACTATGCCATGGGTGTAGTCCTTACGCAACATGGAAAGCCCATTTCATTTCATTTAGAAAATTTCAATGGTGTAGTGATTAAATACCCTACTTATGAAAAGGAGCTTTACAAGTTAGTTTGAAGTTTGAAAAAGTGGAAACACTACTTAATGGGAAAGGAAACCATCATACACACCGACCACCAGCCATTGTAATACTTGAAATTGCAAACTAAGTTGCAGCAATCAAGGCACTTTCGATGGATAGGTTTCCTATATAAATTCCACTTGGTCATCAGATATAAGAAAGGTATATAAAACAAGGTTGTCGATAGGATTTCTAGGTCTATTGTTAGTGAAACTAAATTACTCAAGTATAATTCTGTTTTCCATGAAAGTTATGTTGAGAAATATGCATTTGATAATGACTTTCAATATGTTTATGCAAACTTGAGTCAAGGAAACAAAGTAGAGGAATATGATTACCATGTACATAATAACTTTTTGTATCATTTGGGAAAGATTTGTATTCCATAGGGGGAGAGAGTGAATATCATAAGGGAAGCACACACTTCTGATATTCCTGGACATTTTGGTGTAAGAAAAACAATGTCACATCTTTAGAGGTATTGTTATTGGCCTCGTATGCTTGAAAATGTGTCATGTTTCATTAAAGGTTGTTCATTGTGTGCAGTTAGTAAGCCTAGAAATATGAAGTTAGGATTGTACACACCACTTCCTGTACCGTCATGTCCATGGGAGAGTGTTTCTATGGATTTTGTATGAGGTCTTCCATTGTAAAAAAGAGGTCATGATTTTTTGTATGTAGTTGTGGATAGGTTCAACAATATGTGTATATTAATTCCATGTAAAAAGAAAATCACAATTGTACAAATAGCTCAACTATTCTTTCAGCATGTTTGGGTTCATTTTGGGTTTCCCACATCCATTGTCAGTGATCGATATTATCGATTTGTTGGTAATTTTTGGTCAATTTTGTGGGACTTGATGGATACCAAGTTGAAAAAGAGTACAACCTTTCATCCACAAATATATGGTCAAAACGAAGTGGTCAATCGAACAATCATACATCTTCTTCGAGGATATTGCAACAATCATACTAAGTTATGGGATGAAAACTTGCACTACATTCATCATGCTTACAATCGTGCAAAACACTGCTCTACACAAAAATTTCCATTTGATTTAATTTTGGGAAGGATGTTGCTATTGATGTCCATAGAAACATAGACAAAGGCAAGAAGTTCATAGAACAAATCGAATTGGTACATCAAACAATTCAAGATCAACTTGAAAAGATCCAAGGAAAGTACAAAGCAAGACACAACAAGCATCGTGTAGATCACAAGTTCCAAGTTGGTGAAAAATTTTAGCTCACATTAGAAAAGAGAGGCTTCAAGGGGAAGGTAAAAACTGAAACCAATCCATTAAGGTCCTTTCTGAATTTTGGAAAATATTAGTGATAATGCCTTCACATTAGATTTGCCTTCATATATGCAAATTTACTCTGTTGTTAATGTTGAGAACTTAAGATTGTATGAGCCTCCTTTGACTGAAGATCAAGGAGAAAATGTTTAGATTCCATCTATTGAATAATTTTCTCGAGAATACCTTCCTGAGCTTCAGCAAGACACCATGAGGGAGTGTAGACTACCTTCGTGTGGGGCTGAAAGGCACAAATCCAAGAAAGGCCAAATGGATCGATATTGGAAAGGTGAGGGAACTGTACCCTCATCTGTTGAACAACTGAAATTGATCTTTTGGGGTCCAAAAGCTTTCAGTGAGAAGGAGTGATCAAGTGCTCAAAATTATGCTAAAAAAACAAAGTTGTTGGAATGGTGTGGAACTTGAATGAATGCGTATATCTCTTCGTTTTGAATCTGGCATAGCTCGTTTCACGTAAAATTGACACAATATGCTCCCAGAAATACATTTTTTCCGCTTTGTCAAACAGACAATTATTTGGAAAAAAATTGTAGGGACATCGTAGTCAACATTCTATACTATTGACTGGGCATGCCCAGTTGGTAGGTTCACTAGTGAATAGGATTTTCTTCAGCAAATCATGTTGTGCCAAGTGGCACTTCATCATTGGATTGAAATGGCATGTTTTGATTAGTTTTTGGGTGGCCAATCACATGTTGCCACATGGCAGCCCGAGGGCCACCACAATTTTGGTCGAGGTTTGAGTGGAGTAGGCAGGAGTCAAACCCATAACCTCATAGTGCACAATGTAGAGCTTTACTAATAGACCATATGTATTCCTTTTTAATACAAATGACAAAGGTTGGCTATAAGGTTTATATGGGCAGACTATGGGGTAAGGGGTGAAGGCTTAGCCCCACCTTCCAAAAAAACACATCACATGATAAAAAACTGAGATTGGGGGCACGGAGCTAGCTGCCTAGACTGCTAGGGTAACCATGCCTTGTGACTTGTTGCTGAGACTGTGGGTTGTAAGCCACCATGTAACCACCACCTTAACCATTGTAATTACCATAACATAAAAACCCACCGGCAGATGTGAACGAAACCACCGTGTAGACCGCAGTTTTGTTAACCGTTAAATGTTTGTTGGGTGGCGGCGGGCCGTTGGCCTTAGCCTCGGGCACGTGGCTCCCCATATCGCCATATTTTCGGAAAAAAGGCCTCAACGGTCAAATTGGCGCGCCAACAATTTCACTCGAAAATTGGGCAATTTGGCAGCCAATTAGCGGATTTGGAGGTGAAATTGTAGGATGGTGCTGGATTTGGTGGAATTTGGGGTGCAATTAGTGCCAAAACTTGGGTAAGCCATAAATAATTCATTTTTTTACCAAATTCGAAATAGAAAGAGGCTAGACAAGAATTTTTGGAAATTCTTGAGCCATTGGAGCAAGTTTCATAGTTGTTTGAGCATTGCAAATGTATGTAATCACACTTTTGAGAATAATAGAAGAGGGCCAAGCCATTGGAATCTGGACCAAGGAGACATAGCCCAGGAGGGGTGAAATCCTTCATCATGTGTTGTTGTGTTATTGTTTATGGTGATGTTCATGTCTATTATATGTTGTTTTTCACATTTTGTTTATGTTAATTTTCTCAATAAATTCACATAAAACACATTGAAAAAACTCATGGTTAACTTGCAATTTCCTTCATAATCCTCAAGAACTTTGTTTATATTTTAAATTGGAATAGAACGGCAAACACTAACTTTCCCATTCAAATCACCAAGGCATGAATTGGAGAGAGATTATGATTTGGTACTCTATTGATGGTTTGATTCCTAGGAGGATACTCACATCCAAGGGCATATTTCAGCTTGGGCCCTTTGGCATAGGAAGAGATGGAGTACTGAGATGATACCATAACCCACAGGTGCCAGGACTTAGATGACATTGGGATCCAGGAGAATCCATTGGGGTTAGGTTGGCCAAAGGATTTTTTGGGATCCAGACGAAACTATCAAGGGAAGGATTGATCGAAGGATTGTTTGGGATCTAGGTATTGAAGGATCCATTCAGGATCATTTAGCATGGACGTATGAAATATCGCACTTGATTGTATGGATCTCGATATCAATGCCTCTCTTGTGGATAATAGTGAATTTCTTGAGGGTAAACAACCTTTGGGTGAGAGGATTTATAATATTCCCTTTCTTGATTTGGTCAAAATGGATGGAATATGTTCATGGTATTTACTGTGTTATTTTCCCATGGTATCAACCCATGGTTTTTGCCTTCAATTTTCGAGGGAAAATAAAAAAATAAGGTCTCTAGAGAGCCCATTAAGCCTATAAAAGGGGATAGAAGCTAGGCATTAGGAATCATTCGAGGTTTTCTATCTTATTGTGTTTTCTTTAAAACTTGGTGTGGGTAGTTCCAGTTTGAGCCCAGGGACGAAAAAATGTTAGGTCCCTATATTACTAGTATAGTCCCTTATTGTTGTTAGTGTAAGCCCCTCATTGTTATTTTTGTACCCCTATAACCCCCATATTGTTATTATTGTGCCCTTATATTATTATTGTTAGGTCAGCTAGGATTACATTGTGGCCCCATGGACTCCTATATATAGAAAGGAGGTTTTGTCAATTGTATCATCCAAGAATTGTTCATTCATGTAATGTATTGTAGGTTGCCCCCTCAAAGTGGCTTATTTATAAGGCGTTGATATCTATTTTCTTCTATTTTTGGAGCTGGTTTCACAACATTTGGTATCACAGCTTTGGATTCTAGGGTTTCACTGCACCAAACAGGTCATCGTGGAATTTTCGCTATAACGTTGTTTCTACGAAGGTTCAAAAGCTGAATTTTTTAGAGCGTGAAGCCAAAATCTTGAGGAACATCGTAGCAAAATTTTAGTCCTTGGTTCGCAATATTTTCGGAGATATGATCTGTGGAAGTTAGGTCATTTTCAAGCTCCACAAATTTCATCTCAAAGATGTGATCGTGGGAAAATCTTCAGAACTCTATATGTGAGCATTGGATTGGAATTCTATAAAAAGTGGTTGGAAGTACACGAACGATAGTTTTGTTTCTACCAATTTCAGAGTCGAAGGAGAAAACAGTGACACGCATCAAGTCATATAAGTTCGCTCTACTGAACCAGTCCATAATTAGGTCATTGTGGGATATTGGAGAGAACTTTATCTTGAAGAATCTAAATCAGGTCAGAACTATGGCATTTGAAAGAGGATTTAGAGGGCTACCTTAGGGAAAAATTTAAGATATCGAAGATTGCAATCACAGAGATAATTCAATTTCAATATCTAGCTCCTCAAAAGAAAGAAAAATGTGTGTATTTTTTCTGAATTGCATAAGTCTTGTTTGAAGAATCAATTTGAATTGATTCCAAGGGCATATTGTAGAATAGATATCAGTATTGCGTTATAAAATGCCCCCTAAAAATAATTCAACACCCATTAAGCCTTCAGAAGGCTCTACTGTGGCTCATGAAGATGAAGAAATGCAACATGACATAACAAAATTATAAGAGTAAATGCACCAAATTTCACTCTTGCAAAGAGCAACAAAAAATGAAATGGTTGTTTTGAAAAAAAGCATGGAAGATAAGATGGATGGTTTGAAAAAATGTATGGAAGCCACGATGGAAGGTTTGAAGAATGGTATGAAAGAAAAAATGGAAGGTTTGTCAAATTTGATACAAGAAATGATTCCGAATGGCGAAAAGATAGTAGAAGAAACTCATGATGAGGACTAAACAAATGTTAATTGTGATTTCATAAACTTTAATGTTGGATTTAAGAACCACCATATTCCAATGTTGGATATGAGGAAATTTTATGACAAGGATCCCGTAACATGGATACTACAGATGGAGAAATATTTTGATCTCAATAATGTGAAAAACACACAAAAGGTATGCATTGCAACTTTACATTTAGAACAAAATACATTTGTATGGTATCGATGGCTTTGCTCCCGTAAAAAAATTGTCACTTGGTCAATTTTTACGGAGAAAATGATAGCACATTATGAGGATACGAAGAGCAACACCTTCTTTAGCCAATTGATAAATCTCAAACAAAAGGGTTTAGTGGGGGAGCACATTGAGGACTTCCAAAAATTGAATATAAGGGTAACTGATATTGCAGAGGAACATAGGATTGATCTCTTCATAGGTACTTTAAAGGATAACATCCAACATGAAGTTCGCGTTTTGGAAACTGATTCATTGGAGAAGGCATTCAGGTTGGCAAGAAAAATTGAATGTAAAATTATGGCGACAAGGAAGCCTACCACTCACTTCTATAAAGAGGGAAGTGTTGCTACTCCTAGATTTCCACAACCTACAAGGTTAACACCACAACAATTGGAAGAAAAAAGAGCAAAAGGGCTCTGCTACAGTTGTGAAAGAAAATACACTAAAGGTCATAAGTGTGCTGAGAAGAAATTATTTTACATAGATTGTGAAGAGGAAGAAGAAAATGAACAAGAAGAGGATATACACCAGGAACCAGCCCTAGAAGAGGAAGAAATGAATCTGACCATATCATGTAATGCACTGGCATGAATCACCACTCCTCAAACTCTCAAGATAGAAGAACATATCAAGAAGAAAAAGGTAATAGTGTTGATTGATTCAGGTAGCACCCATAATTTTATTCATTGTAAGGTAGCCAAGGAATTAAATTGTTTCCTATACCCAGCACCAGAATTTCAAGTGATGGTTGCAAATGGAGGAACTATAAATTACTCTGGAAAATGCCATAATATCAAGCTAACCATGGGGGAATATGTATTGACTAGTCCAATGCTTTCCATTCCTATGGGAGGTGTTGATGTTGTACTAGAAGTACAATGGTTACAATCTTTGGGGACGGTAGCTTTTAATTTTCAAGAACTTTTCTTGAAATTTTTTTCAGAAGGAAAGGAAGTTGAATTACTAGGTATTGCAGGGAAGCCAGGAAGGATAATAAGCTCTAATGTCATGACAAAGCTTCTAAAGAAAGAACAACGAGGCGTAATTGCACAATTGTGCTCACTAGAAGTTCCGACATCAAAATCATCTATTTCTGCAGATCTCCAACAAGTCTTGGACAATCATTCCAAGGTGTTTGAAACTCCCAAAGGACTCCCACCAATTCGTGATCATGATCATGCTATTCATTTGATTCCAGGAAGTGTTCCTCCAAACATCAGGCCTTATAGATATCCTTACTTCCAAAAGAGCGAAATTGAACGTATGATTGCAGAAATGTTAGAGGCGGGTATAATTCAACCTAGTCAAAGTTCTTTCTGTGCTCCTGTAGTATTGGTACACAAGAAGGATGGATCATGGCGAATGTGTCCGGATTATAGGGAGCTCAATAAGCTCACCATTAAAGATAAATTTCCCATTCCTGTGATTGATGAATTATTGGATGAATTACATGGAGCGATTTATTTTACCAAGTTGGATCTTCGTTCAGGATATCATCAAATTAGAATGAAGACTGAAGATATTCCAAAAACAGCATTTCAAACTCATGAGGGTCATTAGGAATTTTTGGTCATGCCTTTTGGCCTTACCAATGCACCTTCTACATTTCAAGGGTTGATGAATTCCATTTTCAAACCCTTCCTTAGAAAATTTGTGCTAGTATTTTTTGATGATATACTAATCTACAACAGGTCTTGGAGGGATCATGTTCAACATGTTGACAGGGTGCTCAAACTATTGCAGGAGAAACAATTATATGCAAAAACATCCAAATGTTTCTTTGGAGTACAAGAGGTGGAATATCTGGGTCATATTGTATCTCACGAGGGTGTTAAAGTAGACCCTAACAAAATTAAAGCCGTTAAGGAATGGAAAGTCCCCACAACCATAAAGAAGTTGCGAGGATTTCTCGGGTTAACAGGGTATTATCGCAAGTTTGTTAAGAATTATGGGAGAATAGCAGCACCTCTAACAACATTATTGAAGAAAGATGCATTTTCATGGACTCTTGAAGAAACTAAGGCTTTTGAATAACTTAAAGAGGAAATTTTATGTCAAGGATCCCGTAACATGGATACTACAGATGGAGAAATATTTTGATCTCAATAATGTGAAAAACACACAAAAGGTATGCATTGCAACTTTACATTTAGAACAAAATACATTTGTATGGTATCGATGGCTTTGCTCCCGTAAAAAAAATTGTCACGGTCAATTTTTACGGAGGAAATTATAGCACATTATGAGGATACAAAGAGAAACACCTTCTTTAGCCAATTGATAAATCTCAAACAAAAGGGTTGAGGACTTCCAAAAATTGAATATAAGGGTAAATGATATTTCAGAGGAACACATGATTGATCTCTTCATAGGTACTTTAAAGGATAACATCCAACATGAACTTCACATTTTGGAACCTAATTCATTGGAGGAGGCATTCAGGTTGGCCAGAAAAATTGAATGTAAAATTATGGTGACAAGGAAGCCTACCACTCACATATATAAATATGGAAGTGTTGCTACTCCTAGACTTCCACAACCTACAAGGTTAACACCACAACAATTGGAAGAAAAAAGAGCAAAAGGGCTTTGCTACAGTTGTGATAGCAAATACACTAAAGGTAATAACTGCGTTGAGAAGAAATTATTTTATGTAGAATGTGAAGAGGAGGAAGAAAATGAAGAAGAAACTTCAAAAGTAAAGGATACACACGAAGAAAAAACCCTAGAAGAAGAAGAAACAAGTCCGACCATATCATGTAATGCATTGGCATGAATCACCACTCCTTAAACTTTCAAGATAGAAGAACATATCAAGAAGAAAAAGGTAATAGTGTTGATTTATTCGGGTAGTACCCATAATTTTATTCATTGTAAGGTAGCCAAGGAATTGAATTGTTTCCTATACCTAACACCAGAATGTCAAGTGATGGTTGAAAATGGAGGAACTATAAATTGCTCTGGAAAATGCCATAATATCAGGCTAGCCATGGGGGAATATGTATTGAATAGTCCACTGCTTTCCATCCTAATGGGAGGTGTTGATATTGTACTAGGAGTACAATGGTTACAATCTTTGGGGATGATAGCTTTTAATTTTCAAGAACTTTTCTTGAATTTTTTTCAGAAGGAAAGGAAATAAAATTACGGGGTATCGCAGGGAAATGAGGAAAGATAATAAGCTCTAATTTCATGACAAAGCTTCTGAAGAAAGAACAATGGGGCGTAATTGCACAATTATGCTCACTAGAAGTTCCAACATCAAAATAATTTATTTCTCAAGATCTCCAAAAAGTCTTGGACAATCATTCCAAGGTGTTTGATACTCCCAAAGGACTCCCACAAATTCGTGATCATGATCATGCTATTCATTTGATTCCAGAAAGTGTTCCACCAAACATCAGGGCTTACAAATATCCTTATGTCCAAAAGAGTGAAATTGAACGTATGATTGCAGAAATTTTAGAGGCTAGTATAATTCAACCTAGTCAAAGTTCTTTCTCTGCTCCAGTAGTATTGGTGCACAATAAAGATGGATCATGGCGCATGTGTCCGGATTATAGAGAGCTCAATAAGCTCACTATTAAAGATAAATTTCCCATTCCTGTGATTGATGAATTATTGGATGAATTACATGGAGCAATTTATTTTACCAAGTTGGATCTTCGTTCAGGATATCATCAAATTAGAATGAAGACTGAAGATATTCCAAAAACAGCATTTTGAAATCATGAGGGTCATTATGAATTTTTGGTCATGCCTTTTGGCCTTACCAATGCACCTTCTACATTTCAAGGGTTGATGAATTCCATTTTCAAACCCTTCCTTAGAAAATTTGTGCTAGTATTTTTGATGATATACTAATCTACAGCAGGTCTTGGAAGGATCATGTTGAACATGTTGACAGGGTGCTCAAACTATTGCAGGAGAAAAAATTATATGCAAAAACATCCAAATGTTTCTTTGGAGTACAAGAGGTGGAATATCTGGGTCATATTGTATCTCACGAGGGTGTTAAGGTAGATCCTAACAAAATTAAAGCCATTAAGGAATGGAAAGTCCCCACAACCATAAAGAAGTTGCGAGGATTTCTCAGGTTAACAGGGTATTATCGCAAGTTTGTTAAGAATTATGGGAGAATAGCAGCACCTCTAACAGCATTATTGAAGAAAGATGCATTTTCATGGACTCCTGAAGCAACTAAGGCCTTTGAACATCTTAAAGAGGCAATGTGCCTAGCACCGGTCTTAGCTACGCCAGACTTCACAAAAACCTTTATTGTGGAATGTGATGTCTCAGGAAATGGAATTGGTGTTGTTTTAAAGCAAGAAGGAAGACCCATTTCTTTTGAAAGTTGTCCAATCAAAGGAAAGTATTTACAGAAACCTATTTATGAGAAGGAAATGTTAGCAATACTGCATGCACTAAAGAAATGGAGAACTTACCTAATGGGAAGACACTTCAAGGTAAAAACTGATCATGATAGTCTTAAACACCTTTTGGAACAAAGACTATCTTCAGAAGAGCAGCAAAAATGGGTCACAAAGATGTTGGGTTATGACTTTGAAATCATATACAAAAAAGGGAAGCTAAATGTTGTTGCAGATGCACTCTCAAGAAAGGATGAAGAGGTGGAAGCATTGCTTTGTGCCATTTCTATTATCCAGCCAGATTGGATAACTGAAGCAAGGGATGGATGGAAGAAGGATGAAGAAGTGTTACAAAGATCGCTTATATATTTGCAAGAATTTCCAACTAAAACAAAAGATTCTTTTGGAATTGCACACTTCTCCTTTAGGAGGACACTCAGGATTTTTAAAAACTTACCATAGGGTGAAGAAAGAATTTTTTTGGGATGGCCTTAAATCTGATATTCAAAATTTTGTGGTGTAATGTTTCGTTTGCCAACAAAATAAAGTTGATACAATTAAGACCCTAGGTCTTCTACAACCTTTATCCATTCCAAGTCAACATTGGGAGGAGATTTCAATGGATTTTATCATAGGTTTACCTAAGTCCAAAGGAACGAGTGTCATCATGGTGGTAGTTGATAGACTTATCAAGTATGCACACTTTTGTGCATTATCTCATCCATTTAAAGAAAGCACATTTGCTACGAAATTTATGGAAACAATTCAAAATATACATGGAAACCCAAAGATTATTGTAAGTGACAGAGATCCCATTTATACAGGAAAGTTTTGGATGGAATTATTTTCTTGTTTGGGTACTCAACTAGATCATAGCTCATCTTATCATCCTCAATCCGATGGTCAAACAAAGATAGTGAATAAATTTTTGGAAGGATATCTTCATTGTTTTGTATCTGATAAGTAAGCACAATGGGTCAAGTGGTTACCTCTCGCTAAATGGTGGTAGAACACTTCCTTCCATATTGCAGCAAAAATGACCCTATTTATGGCACTTTATGGATACCATCCACCGTCCATTACATATTCTTTAAGGGAAAATTCTAGGGTTCAAGCAGTGGAGGATCACATCGAGCATCAACAAGAAGTTCTCCAACTCTTAAAGGATAACCTAAATTTGGCACAAAATCGAATGAAACAATAGGCAGATCAACATCACAATGAGAGAAGTTTTGATGTGGGAGACTAGGTATTTTTATGGCTACAACCATACAAACAAATGTCCCTCAAGCAAGCTAATAAGGATAATAAATTATCGCCAAAGTACTATGATCCTTACAAGGTGTTGCAAAAGATTGGTACTATGGCATACAAATTGGAGCTTCCTGCTTCTTCGCGAGTGCATCCAATTTTCCATGTTTCATGCTTAAAAGAGATTATAGGGGACAAACTCTCAGTTCAAACAATATTGTCAAAACTTGATAAGGAAGGAAAAACCATATTGGAACCTGAAGCAGTCACGGAAACAAGAACTCGACAACTACGAAATTGATCAATTTCAGAGTATCTCATCAAATGGAAGAACTTACCCACTGAAGATTCTACAGGGGAGGATGAGAGTTTTATACAAAAGCACCCAGAGCTACTCAAGAATTGAGGACAACACTTTTTGAAGGAGAGGAGCATCTTAGGTCCCTATATTACTAGTATAGTCCCTTATTGTTGTTAGTGTAACCCCCTTATTGTTATTGTTGTACCCCTGTAACCCCCATATTGTTATTATTGTGCCCTTACATTATTATTGTTAGGTCGGCTAGGATTAAATTGTGGCCCCATGGACTCCTATATATAGAAAGAAGGTTTTTTCAATTGTATCATCCAAGAATTTCTCATTCATGTAATGTATTGGAGGTTGCCCCCTCGAATTGGCTTATTTCTAAGGCGTTGATATCTTTTTTCTTCTATTTTTGGAGCTGGTTTCACAACAAAATCCCCGTGGGTGTTATTTTGTCTGGTAGATCCATTAAGGGCCCACTATTGTGCTTCAGTGTTTGTTTTCTCCTTTAATGAGTAGCCAGATGTGCCACTGTAGGGGCTCCAATATTTTTGTATGGGCATGTACTCGTTTCTTTAGTTAATAATATAAATAAGCGCTACATTTCTAGATCGAGTTGTGTTCTGTGTCTCGTCTTGTCTGTTGATTATTTAGTTGTTGGGATTTTATAGTGTGGTAGTATTCACAAATCAAGAATTGAGACTTATCTCCCAATTAATTATGCTCTTTTAATTATTTTTTCTCAAATTAATTAATTAAAGAAAATGTCATATGCATACATGCCATATTGCACATGTGGTATTGATAGGCAATTATAGTAGGCTATGATATTATTATCAAATCTATTTACAAGTTATATATTTCTATAATGAAGTGGGACTAAATTTCCATAATTAAGCATATTTTAAAAAGTATATATGTTTATTAATAATAAATTAAAATTAACATATCATTTATTTTAATTTTATGATTTTCCCAATTTGAATAATGTGAAATGTATTATGGTCATGATTTCTTGGAAAGATAAAATTTGTATTGTTTAGAGATATATTAGGTGTAGAAATTAATCTTTTCACCATTAAGGGAGAGACTTGGAAATAATGGAGAAAGTGGTTGTGAGTCGTTTAGATTCTGTTTTTCTCTGGATATTGGATCTTATTGGATCTTATTTTCTAAGAGTAAAATGTAATCACATAAATATATGTAATCTTGTTTAATTAATTAATGGATGTTTAGTAGCATTTCTAAGCAGTCTCCACTTAAAACTGGTTTCACCAATAAATTGCTATTATATTAAATTGAATGCTTAAAAATAAATTGCTATTATATCAAACATAAATAACTACTAATTTAAAAATACCTTGACAATATAATTTTGCATTTCCTCTGAAGTCCTAATAAATTAAGATACGAATAATTTTTTACAGAGTATACGTTATAATAAAATTTACAGAGATAATTTCTGGTACTGAATTGCCATTATATGGTATATTAGATATTATTCTAAGTCTGAAGTTTAACAGACATCTGTGTTTGAATGTGCATAACCAGGGTTGTTGAGGGGATTTCCAGCCCGGAGGCAAGCAACAGTGATATCTGGTTGCAGAGGAGCTTGTGATTGTCCATAACTATTCCAGCAAAAAGGACGAACGCCGTAGAGATCATATATTACAGGTCGAAGTTGGATGTCAATGAATTTCAAATCCGTGCATGGCACACTGTCGCTACATGCCAAATGGAGGGCCGTGTCTACGTAACTCCCTCTGATTTTCTGGTAAGTTACATCAGAGATGGCCACCGCCGATGTTCGATTCATGCACTCCTTTCTTTCACAGTAATATTGGTCGATATCTATGGGGATTCTTACGTTGGATACTTCAATGTTAGAGAAGGTGACACCTTTCACAGATCCCATTCCTCCCTGCACAAAATAAATTTTGTTAAAATAATTTAATTATTTTGGTATGAGGAGTTAGCTATATTTAGAGTTAAAGGTTGAGTAAGTCTAATGTTTAATGATAAATGAATTTAGAGAGTGTGTGTCAACTTATTTTAAGTGATTTTGTTGTTGAAAAAGTTTAAATATCCTTTTTACCACCTTCATTATAATCAAGTCAATTCAATTAAATTTATAGTGATGACAAAAATTCCATTGTTTGTTTATGTTAAATTGTATTTCTCCTCTTTATTTTTCCAACATATTTCTGTTCCTAAGAGATTAATCCTGAGCTTTAAATAATATTGTTACAGCTTGGAGAGGACTCTCTATTTTCAGCAGACCTGCCATGTTTTGATCCGAACGCCGTTGAGTGAGTCATGGACAGTGCTGTCATAAACAGTCACATTTGACACACAAGCTTTTGTCCCGTCCTCTCCAAGCGCTCCGATACTGGCGTTATAATTGAAAAATTGCAAGAAACAAAATATTATTATGACTGTTATCTATTACAGAGCATAACAGAGATCAAAGATTAAAAACCCCAAGAAAATCACAGGAATGGAGTAGGATAACGGGTCAATCTATTTGCATAATTAAAGTTCGCAGTTTTTCAATTCATTAATGAATGTGAATTGAATTAGAATTTGAGCAAAGATTGTATTGCCAAATTCTATAAACAAATAACAGAAATTCAATAATTAGCCCGTTATTCTACTCCAGCTAGCCGTAACACATACCTTATACCGTGGCCAGGACCACAATTGATATTATGCACACGGATACCTGAACAGCCGGTTTGTATGGAAACGCAGTCATCACCTTTTAACATCCCCACCAATCAGTAAAACGACAGGTTAATCATCAGATTTAAAGTCATAAATCAACAGGTTAATATTTTTTTGTCATAAATTTGGAAATAATTTAAAATTTAATAGACGGACAAAAGCAAACTAAAACAATTTGTTTTATTTATTTATTTATTAAATTTCAAAGTATTTTCAAAATCTCACAATCAAATTAAATTTAATAATATATTTAAAATTCAAGTTTTCACAATCAGCAATATATTTATAATTATAAGCGTGTTCTATATTGAAATTGGGCACAAAAAAAAAATTGTATTTTCAATTAAATAAATAATTGAAATTTCAAACCAAGCCAATCCAATATTATTCTTCGTACATGATCTAATGTACCATATAAAAAGTATGCCAAAAGTTTTTCAGTTTCAAAATATATTCCTCTATTTAATTTATTAAAAATTATTAATTTTTTTATTATAAAATGGGGCATTGGCACTAAGTTGGTTTCAATTTGGTTCATTTGGTGTAGTGATCCATCTCTGCTGTGCCGGCCCATCTCTAACCCCCAGCCTACTACTCAAATGCTTATTCCTCAAATGATTATTTAGCATGTTCAATTTGTTTCTTCCTAATGTTTCTATTAATCATTTCCCCTTAAAATATGGGTAAAGTAAACTATAATAAAATTAAAAAAGCTTAACCTAATCAAAGGATAATTATTTAGATTCACAATTAAAAATTTTGTTTATATTTTGTTTATGTCTCTTTTAAATTTCATATAAAGGATGTGTAAGTTTGTTTGTCTTTGAGTGTTTCTTTAAAATAAAAATAAAAATTATGTTGTAAATAGAAAAGTAATATTGGATATAATTAAAAAATTGAATATATTGTAAAGTAATTAAAAATAAAAAGTATGTGAATATTATATTTTTCAAAAACATTTTAGCTAGAAATTCAAATAAACCATTTGAAGATCTATGTTAACTAATTTATGTGACACCTACTTCATATATATCTATATATATCTAAAAAAATTAAGTTTTTTTTTTATGGCTAAATGGTTTATTTGGTCTTATATATATTTTATTTAGCATTCAAAAATACAATTTAAACAATGAAAAATAACACATTGTATTTTGCATTTTAAAAATGTTTGCATGTGAAGAAATTTGATCTTTCTGGGTTCATGTTAGATCTGTACTTAAGATGAACCTATGTTGGTTTATAAACTAAATGACCTTTTTCATGATATTTTTTCAGATTAATTTTAATCAAAATCTCTCATTTTTTTTTTAAAGCATAAGTTTAAATTGTTTAATCTTCATAATTTGAGGTCCCTATAATTTTTTCAATGTGTTGAATCTATATATACATTTAAAAACTTATTTTAAACAACAAAAAATCTTGAAATTGTAATACTAAATTTTAGTAAATTCTAATGAAAAAAACCATTTCATTTATAAATTAAATTCTTTTGTTTATATTAAATTTACTTTTATACTTATTTCTTATATCAATCACATTTATTAATATAATTATACTAAAAAATTAACATAATTTTATCATCATAAATCTGCATGATCAACTTACCACATCCTATGGAGGAATGCTGTATTTCAACGTGTTGAGAGTTTTGAAGATGGATTCCATCTGTATTTGGGCGGTTTTCCGGAGAGGAGATCGTTACGTTGGCAACATTGACTGAAGTGCAACTGTCAAACTTGAGATGACATCGAGGGCTGTTTGTAATCGTTATGCCTTGCACACTAACGTTGTAGCTTCCGTAGAATCTCAAGGCCTGCCATTCATCATTCCAGGGGATGCAAAAGATAAAACTGTGTGCATATAATTAACGTCGCTGCGAGGTGGGGAATAAATGTGGTCGTGAATCTCACCGTGGGTTGAAGTCCTGGCAAACTGCTGCCATAGCTTTCCTGCGTGGAGGAAATTCCAGTTTGTGCCGTCAATTACTTGGTGCCTAAAAATTTAGGATGTTTAATTAGGTACAACAAACCACAAATATTCACCTCATTGAGGTGCCACCACTCTTCTCCTTGTGCATCAATCAGGCCGTTACCAGTGACGGTAAAGTCACGGATTTTGATAATTAAGATCCATTGTAGCGAATTAGAGGAATCCCAACTCCTAGGGTTCATTAGCAGAGCTCCATCGACCTTTAAATACAAAGCTATAGATGTCATAACATATAAATAGAAAAAGAAAACATGTCAAACTCAAAATGTCAAACAGATACATGATGGTAAGTTTTGACTGATAACATTCAGACATAATTTACGGTCAAATCTAAGCAGCAGCATAAGCATGGTTTAAGGATTAGGATGTCATTGTTTAGTATTGGTGAATATTTAATTATACGAGATGTGTAAAATTTTTATTTTTTAAAATATTATAAATATATATATATATATATATATAATTTGAAATTGTGAAACATAATAAATTAGTATGTATATAACTCTTTTTGCTATTTCAAATAATTAATCAATAATGTTTCAAATATATTTATTTAAAATTATTATTCTTTAATTTTTATTTATTTTAATTCCAAAATTAAATATCATATAAATTATTATTAGAATGATATATAAAAAAGTTTAAACACTTCTAAAAAAAATAAGGCATATATAAATAGCTGGCTAAAAGACTCAAAACCCCACTCACACATTTACCTATATATACCAAAATCCTTTTATCTATATATGTATCAATAAGAATAGAGTTTTAACATAGTCATATATTTTTGGAATCTAAGCTTCTGTGATCCATAATATAAATTAGTAGAAATTCTTTCGGTAAAAATCACATGTAAAAGAACGTGGTCGACGCGTTTCGAACCAACCAGTGTGGTTCATCATCAATATATATTATTCATATATATTATTTTAATAAAAAATGACATATATTAAAGTAGGCAGTTATTTCAATAAACTAATTGTAAATGCTAATTAACATTCATTCATAATAAATATCAAAACATTTATTTTATTATATATTTCATATTTTCCAAATTAAACTTTTTCCAGGATAAGTAAAAGGTTTTGATTTCAGGTTGGGAGAAACTAAAGTTGAAGAAGACATTCCCTATGATGACTAATCCCAACACAACACGAAGACTATCCATGTTCAAGTAGTCTATCCATCTCTATTGAACAAGAGGTAGGAGGACACCCAAAGGGAGCTTCCATATTGGCTCAGATGCATAGAGTTATTTAGGCAATATCAAGCGTCAAGGATCCGACACCTATTGAATCTTCAGATGAGTAATTCCAAGTAATTCCATAAGTCTACCTATGCTGCTAACATTTACTTTTTTATTAGTACGTCAAAAGATATATAGGAAATACTCTTTGAAGTAATCAACCGACCTGATTTCCTTCAGGGGAATTGAGACTATCAAACATAGAATCTAATAATGTAACTTACTGTTTTGTTTATATAAATAAATAAATAAACACTACCAAATTTTTAAAAAATATCATGAATAATCAATACTATATACCAAAAAACTAATTACTTTTATATATAAAATAAATTTTCTCTTATTAAAATTAAAATGTATAAATAATGTAAAAATAAATCTCACATTTTATTGTAACTATCAAACTATTTTATAAAAAAATTGAATTCCTATTCTCTACCTCTAAAGATAATTAAATTAAATTAACTGTCCGTGAGGTTTTGGTTAAACGGTGATGAGGTGGGCTGTTATAGCATTCATCACAGATTCAATTCCCTTCCTTGATCGGGGTGATGTTTTTGGACACGTCTATAAAAATAGAATAAAATTAAAAAAAGAAAAGAAAAGAAAAAATGAAAAGAACTACCCAGCTTTAAACAATATAAACCACAATATATACCTATATAAGCAATAACAAACATACAACCTAGACCATTGTATTGAGTTTTTCCCTAGATAACTTTATTCTACCGCCCTAATTCATAAAAAAATTACCCTGAAAACGATGTTGGATTGACAGGGCCCCGAGAAAGAGAGGGCACCAATTCGGAAGCGGGACTGCGATGGGACGTGAAGTACAGATGACTGCTTGTTGCAGGCTGCTTGCCAGGCCGCCTCGAATGCCTGTCATACTCTCAACACCACCAAGTTATTGGACATTGATGCAAACTAGAGCTATGATTATATTTCATTACTAGTAATGAATTTAAAAGACATAATAATTGAAGAGTAATATTAACTTCACCTTGGTATCGTCTCTTACTCCATCGCCCTTCGCTCCAAATGATTTCACGTCGAAGACTGTATGATCAGAACTCATGTAGTCGTAGGAATGACCATGTAACTCCTGTGCTGATGTTGGGAACGAAGTAATTCCTTCAATCAAAGATCTGCGAATGGCTCCTGTTTTGGAGGCTGAGCAGTACTCTTTAACACCATCAAACACAACTATAACAACACGCATCCATGTGGAAATGAAAAAGTTAGACATGATTGGTTTTCTCTTCAACAATAAATTAAACTATAGAACTCGAGATCAGAGAACTGGGAACTTGCAGACAGAGGGGTTTATGGAAAATAGCAGGTGTTCTGTATTTAAGTTGTGGAAAATTGTAATGTAGACATGTGATCCATGATCGGGAATTAAATGCATATAATGCATTCGATCTTTTATTGTCTTGTCAATGCAAATAGATAATACATTCCAGGAGGGGTAGTGCGCTGTCTTTCTCCAAATTAATTAATACATTATAATTAAAATTAACCTCATACATTCCAGCAACTACATACTTCATTAATGGCCACTACGCACGATTTGCGTGGTTAGAATCTATAAAATTGGAACAGTCTATGTATCACGAGATATAGAACTAGTATACAAATTATTTGCAAGTATGATCAGAATTGTTGTTATTATTATATTTCTTCGACATGCATATCACGTCGTTCAATTATATTGCAAATTGTGATGGGCCAACGAGTGGATTTTAAGGCCGACAAGCTTTCAAATAATTTATTTATGTCGAAGATTCCAATAACCTTTCATCGTGCATTACGCCCAAGCAACGTCATGTAGTATGAATTTCTAGCAACGACATGCTATCAACTAGTATCTTGTTTTTCTATTGGCATAAAGAAGCACTTTTCCCGGGCCAATGCTGATTTTTATAAATTTGTACAAAGTCTACCATTAGTAAATTTTGTACAAATAAAGGTCGATGGGATTAGTTGGTTAGTACTTAATACTGTTACTTAGATTTGGATGGGATCAGTGGTGACCAAGAGATCTGATTTTCAATTAGGCAGATATGAAAACGAGATCTTGCCTGTATTTCTTCATTCGATGGAGATGGTTGTGGTGAAGATCCATCTTAATCCACATCATCTATTGGACACAGAAAGGTTTTGCTTAATCCACATCATCTATTGGACACAGAAGGGTTTTGCTAATGTAAACTTTTAACAAAAGATTCGGGATTTGATGCAAGGGAAACTTAGGCTGACATAGGTCCGGAGATCTGTCCCATTGAGAAGCCTACGGATGAAATTTAACACGTAAAAAAGTAAGGCAGGTGGGGTATAAGATTGCTGCCCGTGATTGTCTTCCTTGGATTTATGGTATGTCATGGTAACAATTAGACAAGAAACTGATTGATTGAATGAGTTGTAAGCAAAGCCGCTGTGGCCCTAAGCAGAACTAAAACTCATCTTGTGATCAACACTGTCGACCATATAGCTCTTAACTTTTTGAAAGCAATTTAACAATCCATATGCACGGCGGATCCATGAGAATTAGAACCCCATCACGTGAAAGTTTAGGTTGTTTGTCTCAATATTTGAAATTATGTACAATGTGGTTTGAACTATATTGTACAATGCTTTTCATCAGATCTGATAATGTAGTGGGTCGAATTTAAGTCTAAATATAATAGATGAAGAAATGTAATTGCTTACAAATTTTTATACGGTAACAATGGTTAGAGCTGTGTATAAGGATAATTCATAGAGTATGTTAAGTGATGATAAGAACATTGATGATGTAATTGTTTAGTAATTTTTAATTGGTAACGATGGTTGGTAACAATGGTTAGAATAGGTTAAGTAAGTGGTGTTCATAACATTCAATTAGACATATAGGTGTATAATTCAAATTTAGTTTACAAAGGAATTTGTTGATTTAGAAAGTTTATATATGTTGTTGGAAATTAATTCCAACTGCCCCAGAGACAGAAGGACGAAAACTTAATTTTGATGGGAAATTCGAAAGACAACAACAACAACATCAATTTTGTTGTGAAGAGCTTGAAGGACGGCGGAAGCAATTAGCAGTCCCAATTTGCACTTCACGCAACCGCATTCTTATCTGTAGCACCGACCAGCAATAAATCCTCCGTCAACCACATGTAAACTCTCCAGCAAGCACAATTCCGTCAGCAACAAGCTTGAGCTACGAAAGGGAAAATTAACCCACCAGGAGAAGGTGACGTCACCTTCCTCCGAACCAATGAACACAGCTCCATGGGGTAAAGAAAAAGGCTTTTGGAAAGTATTTCGACTCCACGGAATATGGAATGAATGAAGTTCTAATGTTTTGTTTTTATTTTCCGCAACATAGTTTTGTTTTGTTTTAAAGGACTTTAGGTTATAAATATTTGTTTTATATAATATATATTGTAAATATATATATATAAATATATATATATATATATATATATATATATATATATATATATATATATATAACTATTGTAATAGGCAATGATACACACATGAAACATGTAATATAGGTACCCGAAGGCAGAAAAAGATAGAGAGTGGCTTCGTGTGTTTTATATTGTATGCCCAGAGCAATACAAAGACAGAGAGGGCAGTTAAACCATTTTAGAAGAACATTGTGTGAGTAGCAGCATATGCCAAAAGAGGAGAGCTGTGTTTTGTAGCAGCATAAGTTTTTTTTGTGTGAATCCACAACACCATATTTCTAAAGAAAATATCATTTTGTAAGAGTTTAGTTTGCTTAATGAAATATATTGTTTCCTCCATCTCTATCCAATATTTTTATTAAATCTCTGTGTTGAATTGAAGAATTTTGTTTCCTCTGTGTGTTCGGAATATTCATAAATTCCAACGTGGTATCGGAGCTAGTCCAGGCTCTTTGCATTTTCCAAAGAAGCTGAAGGAAGAAGGAGTTGTTGTAGCTTTTGACCAGTAATGTGATCTTCCATTGCTTGAACCTTAGAATTTTCTCTTAAATATGATGTGATGGACAGTGGATGATATCCATAAAGTGCCATAAATGGGGTCATTTTTGCTGCAGTATGGAAGGAAGTGTTGTAACACCATTCAATGAGAGGTAACCACTTGACCCATTGTGTTTTCTTATCAAATACAAAACAACGAAGATATCCTTCCAAATGTTTATTCACTATCTCATTTTGACCATTCGATTGAGGATGATAAGATGAGCTATGAGCTAGTTTAGTACCTAAACAAGAAAATAATTTCATCTAAAAATTTCCAGTAAAAATGCGATCTCTATCACTTACAATAATCTTTGGGTTTCCATGTAGCTTTTGAATTCTTTCCATAAATGCAATAGAAACTATACTTGCTTTAAATGGATGAGATAATGAAAAAAAATGTGCATACTTGGTAATTCTATCAACTACCACCATGATGACACTCTTTCCTTCGGACTTAGGCAAACCTGTGATAAAATCCATTGAAATCCCCTCCCAACGTTGACTTGGAATGGATAAAGGTTGTAGAAGACCCGAGGTCTTAATTGTCTCAACTTTATTTTGTTGGCAAACCAAACATTCCGCCACAAACTTTTGAATATCATATTTAAGGTTATCCCAAAAAATTCTTTCTTCACCCCGTGGTAAGTTTTTAAAAATCCTGAGTGTCCTCTTAAAGGAGAAGTGTGCGATTCCAAAAGAATCTTTTGTTTTAGTTGGTAATTCTTACAAATATATAAGCGATCTTTGTACCATAAGGAATCATTTTCCAACTGAATGTATCAGATTGTTAGGTCCCTATATTACTAGTTTAGTCCCTTATTTTTGTTAGTGTAGCCCCCTTATTGTTATTTTTTCACCCTTGTAACCTCAATATTGTTATTATTGTGCTCTTACATTATTATTGTTAGGTTAGCTAGGATTATATTGTGGCCCCATGGACTCCTATATATAGAAGGAGGTTTTAATCATTTGTATCATCCAATAATTATTCATTTATGTAATGCATTAGAGGATTCCCCCTTGAAGTGGCTGATTTCTAAGGTATTCATCTCTCTTTTCTTCTAATTTTGGAGCTGGTTTCATAACCTTTGGTATCAAAGCTTTGAATTCTAGGGTTTCACTGCTCCAAACAAGTCATCATGGAATTTTCACTATAGATTTTTTTCTGTGAAGTTTCACAATCTGAAATTTTTAGAGCACGAAGAAGGAATCCTGAGGAACATCGTGAAAACTTTCAGATCTTTGTTTGCAATATGTTCGGAGATCTGATAGGTGGAAGTTAGAGATTTTTGTAGGCTCCTGAATTTAACCTAAACATGTCATCGTGGCATGTTCGCTATTAATTTTTTCTACGAGGGTTCAGAAGCTGAAATGTTTACATAGAAAAGCCTAAATGCTGAGGAATTTCGTGGAAAAATTTCAGAGCTTTATTCGCAATATTTTCAGAGATATCATCTGTGGAAGTTAGAGTTGTTTGAGGCTCCCGAATTTCATCTCAAAGAGTTGACCGTGGTAAAATTGTCATAGCTCTCTCTCTGAGCGTCGAATTGGAATTATGTAAAAATTTGCCACAAGTAAATGGATTTTAGTTTCCTTTGTATCAATTTCAGAGCCGAAGGAGGAAACAGTAAAATGTGGCACGCTATACAAGTTTTCTCTACTGAACCAGTCCATAATTAGGTCATTGTGGGAGATTGGACACAACTTTTCCTTGAAGAATCCAAATTAGGTTAGACCTATGGAATTTAAAAGAAGCTTCATAGGGCTACTACTGGGCCAAATTTCAGATATTGAAGATATGAAATCACAGAGATAATTCAGTTTCAATTTCGAGCTCCTCAAAAGTAAGAAAAAAGTGTGTATTTTTTTGAATTGCACAAGTTTATGGAAAAATTATTTTGAATTGATTCCAAGGGAATATTTTAGAATATATATCAATATTTGGTTCTAAAGATGCCTCCTAAAAATAATTGAACACCCAATAAGCCTTCTGAAGTCTCTACTATGACTCATGAAGACGAAGAATGGAAACATGACATATCAAAATTACAAGAGAAAGTGCACCAAATTTCGCTCTCGCAAAGAGCAACAAAAAATGAAATGGAAGTTTTGAAGAAAGGCATGGAAGCTAAGATGGATGGCATGGAAGTTGGCATGGAAGCTAATATGGATGACATAGAAGCTAATATCGATGAAAAAATGAAAGACAACATGGAAAACATGAAGAATGATATAAAAGCAGACATGGAAGGTTTGAAAAAGTTCATATAAGAAATGTTTCCTAATGACGAAAATATAGTAGAGGAAACTCATGATGAGAACAAAATAAATTTCAATCACGATTTCATAAACTATAATGTTGGATGGAAGAACCACCATATTCCAATGATGGATATGAGGAATTTTGATGGCAAGAATCCTGTAAGATGGATACTGCAGATGGAGAAATATTTTGATCTCAATAATGTGCAAAACACACACAAAAGGTACGCATTGCAATTTTACATTTAGAAAAAAATACATTTGTATGGTATATATGACTTTGCTCCTATAAAACAATTGTCACTTGGTTAATTTTATAGAGGAAATGATAGCACATTATGAGGATACAGAAAGCAACACCTTCTTTAGCCAATTGAGAAATCTCAACAAAAGGGTTCAGTGGTGGACCACATTGAGTACTTCCAAAAATTGAATATAAGGGTAACTAATATTCCAGAGGAACACATTATTGATGTCTTCATAGGGAATTTAAAGGATAACATCCAACATGAAGCTCGCGTTTGGGAACCCGATTCATTGGAAAAGGCATTCAGGTTGGAAAGAAAAATTGAATGTAAAATTATGGGGACAAGGAAGCCTACCACTCACATATATAAAGATGGAACTGTTGCTACTCCTACACTTCCACAACCTACAACGTTGACACCACAACATTTGGAAGAAAAAAGAGAAAAATGGATTTGCTACAGTTGTGATAGCAAATACACTAAAGGTCATAAGTGTGCTGAGAAGAAATTATTTTACATAAATTGCGAAGAGGAAGAAGAAAATGAACAAGAATCTTCAAAATAAGAGGATATACACCAGGAACCAACCCTAGAAAAGGAAGAAATGAGTCCAACCATATCGTGTAATGCATTGGCAGGAATTACCACTCCTCAAACTCTCAAGATAGAAGGACATATCAAGAAGAAAAAGGTAATAGTGTTGATTGATTCAGGTAGTACCCATAATTTTATTCATTGTAAGGTAGCCAAGGAATTGAATTGTTTCCTATACCTAGCACCAGAATGTCAAGCGATGGTTGCAAATGGAGGAACTATAAATTGCTCTGGAAAATGCCATAATATCAAGCTAACCATGGGGGAATATGTGTTGACTAGTCCAATGCTTTCCATTCCTATGGGAGGTGCTGATGTTGTACTAGGAGTACAATGGTTACAATCTTTGGGGACGGTAGCTTTTAATTTTCAAGAACTTTTCTTAAAATTCTTTTCAGAAGGAAAGGAAGTCGAATTACGGGGTATTGAAGGGAAGCCAGGAAGGATAATAAGCTCTAATGGCATGACAAAGCTTCTAAAGAAAGAACAACGAGGCGTAATTGCACAATTATGCTCACTAGAAGTTCCAACATCAAAATCATCTATTTCTGCAGATCTCCAACAAGTCTTGGACAATCATTCGAAGGTGTTTGAAACTCCCAAAGGACTCCCACCTATTCGTGATCATGATCATGCTATTCATTTGATTCCAGGAAGTGTTCCTCCAAACATTAGGCCTTATAGATATCCTTACTTCCAAAAGAGCGAAATTCAACGTATGATTGCAGAAATGTTAGAGGCGGGTATAATTCAACCTAGTCAAAGTTCTTTCTCTGCTCCTGTAGTATTGGTACACAAGAAGGATGGATCATGGTGAATGTGTCAGGATTATAGGGAGCTCAATAAGCTCACCATTAAAGATAAATTTCCCATTCCTGTGATTGATGAATTATTGGATGAATTACATGGAGCAATTTATTTTACCAAGTTGGATCTTCATTCAGGATATCATCAAATTAGAATGAAGACTAAAGATATTCCAAAAACAGCATTTTGAACTCATGAGGTCATTATGAATTTTTGGTCATGCCTTTTGGCCTTACCAATGCACCTTCTACATTTCAAGGGTTGATGAATTCCATTTTCAAACCCTTCCTTAGAAAATTTGTGCTAGTATTTTTTTATGATATACTAATCTATAGCAGGTCTTGGAAGGATCATGTTGAACATGTTGACAGGGTGCTCAAACTATTGTAGGAGAAACAATTATATGCAAAAACATCCAAATATTTCTTTGGAGTACAAGAGGTGGAATATCTGGGTCATATTGTATCTCACGAGGGTGTTAAAGTAGACCCTAACAAAATTAAAGCCATTAAGGAATGGAAAGTCCCCACAACCATAAAGCAGTTGCAAGGATTTCTCGAGTTAACAAGGTATTATCACAAGTTTGTTAAGAATTATGGGAGAATAGCAGCACCTCTAACAACATTATTGAAGAAAGATGCATTTTCATGGACTCCTGAAGCAACTAAGGCCTTTGAACATCTTAAAGAGGCAATGTGCCTAGCACCGGTCTTAGCTACGCCAGACTTCACAAAAACCTTTATTGTGGAATGTGATGCCTCAGGAAATGGAATTGGTGTTGTTTTATTGCAAGAAGGAAAACCCATTTCTTTTGAAAGTCCCCTAATCAAAGGAAAGTATTTACAGAAAGCTATTTATGAGAAGGAAATGTTAGCAATACTACATGCACTAAAGAAATGGCGACCTTACCTAATGGGAAGACACTTCAAGGTAAAAAATGATCATGATAGTCTGAAACACTTTTTGGAACAAATACTATCCTCAGAAGAGCAACAAAAATGGGTCACAAAGATCTTCAATTATGACTTTGAAATAATCTACAAAAAAGGGAAGCTAAATGTTGTTGCATATGCACTCTCAAGAAATAATGAAGAGGTGGAAGCATTGCTTTGTGCCATTTCTATTATCCAACTAGATTGGATAACCAAAGCAAGGGATGAATGGAAGACGGATGAAGAAGCATGAACACTCATTAAAAAGCTACAGCAAGATCCTGGTACATCTAATACCTTTAGTTGGAAAAATGATTCCTTATGGTAAAAAGATCACTTATATCTTTCTAAGAATTCCCAACTAAAACAAAATTTTATTTTGCAATTGCACACTTCTCCTTTAGGAGGACACTCAGGATTTTTAAAAACTTACCACAAGGTGAAGAAAGAATTTTTTTGGGCTGTCCTTAAATCTGATATTCAAAAGTCTGTAGCAAAATGTTTGGTTTGCCAACAAAGTAAATTTGAGACAATTAAGATCCCGGGTCTTCTACAACCTTTATCCATTCCAAGTCAATGTTGGGAGGATATTTCAATGGATTTTATCACAGGTTTACGTAATTCTAAAGGAAAGAGTGTCATAATGGTGGTAGTTGATAGACTTACCAAGTATGCACACTTTTTGTAATATCCCAAAGTGGACTACTCAACAAAACAGGCTTGAAAAACGCATTTTTCAGGGATGTGTGCTTCATCAACCAGGATCAGCCCTTGGATTCCTTAGATCTGATAATCTAAGACCCAATCCCAAGAGGATATCAAAAAGAAATCTTCCTAGGTGGGTTATACAGGCCTCCCACACCTAGTTTCCTTGAGAAAGTGACCAATGAAGGACTACAACCATATCTAAACATTATATTAGAGTATTATAAGGCTAATAATGCATGGTATATGTTTACATGCAGAAGCAAGGAAAGTGATCTAACCCTTCAACTAAAAGTGGGGAAAAACAATGATTTTAGCACTAAAAAGGTTATTGTAAAAAATATGCGTAAAAAAAGAGGAAAGTGATAGTTTGATCTGTTATATTAGGTCATGAGGGAATCCCATACCAAATTTCAGCTTAAAAAATTCATTATAGCTAAGTTAAATAGACCTCTCATTCCCGAAATGTCTTAAAAACCCTGATTTCCCATGACTTAGAGTATGTAGAGATTACTGAAGCATAGACAACATGATTTTCTGAAGGGGTTAACTCTAATAGGTTCTAAAAATCATTAAATTTTATCAAGGATATGGATCAATCAATTCTTAAGAGAAAAACAGAGAATTTACATGAAGAATGCCTCAGATTGAGGTGCTGCAAAACAACGTAAATTTCAGGAGGCTGAAGAAATATTTTATTAAATTTCAGATCTAGGATAGATCTACATATAAAAGCATATATCTATTACAGATCTGTAAGCCCAAGAGGCCCTTCTTTACACTCCCCTTGGGGATCTCAGCAAATGATGCACCACAGTGAGTAGATCTGAGATTTAAGTCACAGTTTTGCAGCAGTATTCAGGAATTCTACAGTATATACAACAGTAATAGATCACATCTGAAGGGTACATGGATTGGTTTTCCAATCCATGGATCACCTCAATGAAATGAATGATCCTTTTCAATAGAGATCTCTCCTCTAGGAAAATTTCCAAACCCCATGCAACTCTGCTTGCCAAAAAGGATGCAGTATCCTCAAGGAACTGTGCAGTTGATGATGGAGAACACTTTGGCTTGATGCCAAGATCAAGAACTGAAGTTGAACCGTTGGATGCACTCTTCCAGGAGGTTAAATGACACACTCATTGAGAAGAGGTTCCAATATAAGTTATATCTGAACAGATCTAGTGTTCCACTTGTTGCAGCTTAAAAAAGCAAGAAAACCCTTACTGGATCTACATTGCAGTTGGAAGTGGAAGCTTGGTCTCCAACCAGATAGTGGACAAAGCAGGACACATCTCCTCCAATAGTTACTCCATGAAGGGAAAGGGAATTCCTAAACAGGAAACCCTCACAATTCTCTGCCAAACAACCAAGAGAATCTGGATTTGTCTAAGCAGAAAAAATCCTCTAAAATCAGATAATAATCAACAACCTTCTTAGGTTGCCCTCTCCTTCCTTTTATAAGATTAGGGTTTGCAAAACCCTAAACCACCTTCATTCATTTAACCCTTTTCACATGGAGGACCTCCTTCTAGAACTGGGCTGATCATCCAGGAGGTTCAATGCATCTAGACTGTGTTGTGATTTGGTCCTGTTGACCCAGTCAAATGGCTCAATCTGGTTTCACACACAAGTGGATTTTATTAAGGCAACCCTGATTTGTCTCTGTTCACATTGGGCATTGAATTATTTTGATATTTTCAGGAGTTTACATGTCCTCCTTTACATTTTATTCATCAAGTAGGAAAATCAAAACAAAATGAAATATTCCTATTAGCTTGGGCTAATTAGGAATATTACAGCCCTCCCCTCCAAAATGTTGCTTGTCCTCAAGAAACTGATAAGGTGAGTGTTGCAACACTTCTCTTCGTTCTTTGGTGACACCAACATGAGATAAGCTCCCCCCATAAGCCAAGTGTTCACCCATCCATCTATCCATGTCTTTCTCCTCCAAAGTTCTCATGAGATGTAAATAGCTCATCCCATAAGGAGACAGTAAGTCATATGAAACAAACATGGTTTGCCCCTGCTCTCTTTGAACTGTGAAATATGAAATACATGGAGAATGGTCATCCCAGGAGGCACATGCCATCCTTCCTTCCTCCCTCCATACATTCCCATAAAAGGTATAAGTACATCATCAAGATAGGAAATTAAAATGAAAACATAAAATTGTACATATGGAGGTGGGTCATAGTCCCACATGTGGAACCATCGCAAGGCATCTCATGCTTGCATCAAATATAGATATGTTAAGTGATCCTCCCACCACTTACTTGCTACCCACACCATATTACCATGGATGGAACTGTGATATATGTTTGGTGCTTTGGGGAAGCACCCATAATGTTGCAAAATCTCCCTTTTTCTCTCAAGAGAGTGGCCCAATTCAGAAATTTTTGGGGCCCAATGTTGGCCAAGAAGCTCATATGATATAACATGCCTCCTTGGAGCCATGACCCACAAAAACATGGTGTAAGAATGCATGAAATCAGAATATAAAGTATTTGTAACATGACCATGTTATTCACCAATAATCCTTCTCCTATCCGGGGAGTGGTGTAAGGATCTATTCTCTTCCTCAACAGAAGGAAGAGAGGGCTGATATAACTCTCCCTTAGAGTCATGTGGCTTATCCATCTTTACATTCTTCATGCATCTTTGACAATGATGATGTATCTCTCCTTAAAATCCCCCACAAATATAGATCCTCAAGCTGATTTTGTTGAGCCTCATAGAAAAGGGTTGGCTGAAATAGAACTCCCCCTTTTTGACTTCTTCCATGCCAAAGGTGACATGTGGAAAGTTGCCCTTCCCATGTTGCTTCTACCACAGCGCAGAATCTGAAATGAAAAAACTCTTTTTTTAGGAATGTATGCTATAGGATTGGAAACTAGCACTTGGATCCCTTAGATCTGAAAATCTAAGACTTGAATCCAAGAGGGATTCAAAAACAAATCCTTCTAGGTGGGTTAAACAGGTCTCCCCACACCTAGTGCAGCTAGAAAATACCCAAGGAAGGGAATGCAACAATACAAAAACAACACTGCTGGAAAATAACGTAGTTCAGCCTAATATTTGTAGGAGATAAATATGGAGGCTCATATTTCAGCTATACATCAGCAAAATATATTTAAAAAGAAGCTTATACAATGTATAATAGAAAGGAGAAGGTTATACAAGAAGAAACCCTAAAAAATGAGGTGCTACAACCACAAGAAATGTCTGAATAAGCTTGAAAACGTTATTTTCACTGGCTAAAGTAGCAGTTTGTTACAACTCAGATCTTAGAGCAGATCTATATACAAAATTATTGATCTATTTCAGATCTGTATACAAGAAAGGCTCCTTTATACACTCCCCTTGGGGATTTCAGCAAAACATGAATAACAGTGAGTAGATCTGAGAGCTAAGTTACAGATCTGTAGTAATATTCAGAAAAAATCTGAAGCATATGAAGTACAGTATTTTAGATCTGAACTAACATGGATTGGATGGCCAATCCACGCATCACCACAGTGAAAGGAAGAATCCAATCACCAGAGATCTCTCCTCCAAGATGATGCCAAAAATCCCTGCAACTCTGCTCTTGCAAATAATGCAATACAGGGAAAGTGATTGCATTGTAGACTCTAAGAATGCTTTGGCCTGATGCAAAGATATGGATCTAAAGCTCCAAGGGTATAGAACACTCTTGTCAAAGGGATAGAAGACTTTCCTAGTGAAAAGGGGTGCTAGAGATGCATAGATCTGGAAAGATCTATCCTCCACTTGCTGCAGCTCATAAGGACAACCCAATCATAAACAGGATCAACACTGTAGGTGCAAGATGAAGCTTGGCCAACTGCTAGATAGTGGACAAGACAAACAAGGCTCCTCCAAGAGATGCTCAAGGAAGGAGGTGGGATTCGTGCTTAGGAACACCCAATGCTAAACAACATTATTCTCGACTAAGCAGCTAGAGAATGATATATGTCTAACCAGACAATATATTTAGAAAATGATTATCATCAACAACCATCTCATGCTTCTCTCCTCTTCCCTTTATAGGATAAAAGCCTTTTCAAACCCTAAACCACTTCAATGAGTTAGCTCCTCTCACATGTGGCTAAAAAGATAGAGAATGATATATGTCTAACCAGACAATATATTTAGAAAATGATTATCATCAACAACCATCTAATGCTTCTCTCCTCTTCCTTTTATATGATAAAAGCCTTTTCAAACCCTAAACCACTTCAATGAGTTAGCTCCTTTCACATGTGGAGCCTCCATCTAGAATTGCACTATGCATCCATGAGGTACATTGCATCTAGACCGCGTTGTAGATTTGGTCAAGGTTGACCCAGTCTCCTAGTTCAAACCCATTCACACCTGCAAGTGTCTATTTTACATGGCCCAGATTTGTCTTTGTTCACATGGGCATTGATTTATTAATTGTTTTCAGGAGTTTTAAATGTCCTCCTTTAATCATTTATTCAATAAAAAAAAATGAAACAGAATTGTATATTCCTCTTTAGCTTGGGCTAAGTAGGAATATTACATACATACCTCTTGATATGTTGGTGCAAATATTCTCTGAGATCCTCCCAATAGAATCCATCCATGATGGTGTGATAGGACTCAATGGAATCCTCATACTATGGAAAGAGTGACTGATATGTTGCATGTAGAATCCCTTCCTTGAACTTGGAGTCTTTAGTCAGGTAGATCTGATCATGGAAATAAATTACTCCATCAATTACTCTATACCTCCCATCTACCACTTGCACATCAAGAGCCTTGCATGTGAAGAGGTTCTTTGAATACTGCACCAATAGTTGGGACTCCCAATATGGATCCATCCTTCCCAACAATGACAGTGTTGTAGAAATATGAATTGTAGCACCTGTCTCATCATAACTCTCCTCTTTGACATGCTCAATGCAAAATCCACATGTTGGAGTACTACTACCCCACTTTTTCTACCTCCCTTGCAGCTAATCTTGCCCAAGACAATATTGAAGTACATGGAGGTCAACCTCTTCTTGAAAGGTAGTTCCCATCTAGAACTTCCATAGTTTGGCCAATGCATACAAGAGTGCCAATAACTTCTTGTCATATTCAGAAATCTTCCTCATGTGTGGAAGTATCATTTGTTGCTCCAAGGCTATGGAGTATCCCTTTGACACCATGCTGATGACATCATATATTTCTGAATCATCATATTTCAGCGCAAATAGTTGAGTGGGAGATAGTAATGTCCTCATCACAAAATTACTCACCCCTCCTTTGAACCCATCAAAGGTTCTCTTCGCTGTGGTAGCTCCTCCCAAGGCTCCATCCTTAGAAAAATATATCAATCTTGCACCATGTTGAGAGAACTATTTATTCATATTCCAATCAGGGGGTCTCCCTTGTGGAATGCCTCCATGTAATGAAACATCAAGGCCTAGAGAAAGCTATATATGTGAGTGGACTGATTTGTCCCTGTCCTCATTGCACAAATCATCCTGCCTTTTTTTTGCATCAACATTTTTAGATAGAGAGGGGTGTGTGCTCCTAATCATAGGATGCTTTTCCTCCCCCTTATCTCCTTCTATCTTCAAGATCTCACAATCTGTCAATGATGGTACATGCTGCTCATGGATTGTGCCTTGATATCCATATGTGAGATTCTTTGGAACTCCTTGCAAGGGTTCAAGAATTCCTCTCTTTGGAGCAAATGCTCCCTCTTCCTCTTCATGAGGTACTAGATTTGATCTTGTTGTGACAACACTGTTACCTCTTATCTTCTCTTCCCCTTCATCATGAATGGAGGTTTTCTCATCATCATTAAGAGGTTCTTTGTTTAGTTCATCTTTTTAAAAAGAGATCTCCATGTCTTTCCTTTGAGAATAGAGCTCTTTCTGAAGTGGGGATCTTGCCTCTAGCAAGGGTTTCTGCAATTTTTTAATCCCCTCAATAGTTTTCTGAAATGGAGTTGGATTTATAGATCCTTCCAACTCATGTAAAGGTTTTTTTTTTTTTATTCTTTGCTAGCTCAACCAAGGAAGTTTCAAAATGTTTTTCATTAAATATTTTTACTAACCTCCTAGTGAAACTTTCATAAGTAGATATATTTGCATATTTTAATGAAGGAGAGTCATAAAACCACTAGGCATAAGCCTTACATTCAAGGTGAAACACTTCTACTCTAATGGCTTCATCTTATGAAACTTGGTGTTGGTGCAAATACGTGTCTAGCTCCTCCACCCAAGCCCTAGCTGAACATTTAGGTGACCCATCAAAAGCAGATAGAAAGAATATACCCACATCATGCTGCTTGCACCTTGTTCTTCTATCATGGTCGCTAGGTATTCTATCCTCCTTGATCTTTCAAAACCATTGGAAGTTTCGATGATCTCTAAATCTTTTAGTTTGAGATTCATACTCTTGAAGATAGTCACTAAGAGTCTCCTCCTTTGGTACATCTCCTTCCTCCATCTCTCTTGCTATGGTACCACGTTGTTGATCTAATGGTGTAGCTGAATTCTCACACCCATAATGTGAAAATCTGGAGCTTTCTTCATGTATAATCCCTCTTGGAGAATCTCTACATATCTCCATTATCATCTCTTTGATGTCTCTTCTAATGCACTGCATAGTTTGAAGAAGTTTTGAGAACTCCTTCCCTCCTGAAAATGATTTTTTTCCTTCATCTCTTCTGAAAATCTTCTATTTCCTATGAGAAGCCTCCTTAGATGACATAATGGCTGAAGTACATAGGCTAAGCCAAGATTATTCTCTAATACCATTGTAATATTCCCAAATGGGAAAAGAAGGAATAGAGTGCATAAAACTAGAAATATGCAGAATTATAATAGATCAAAGCATGAGACAACAATAGATCCATTCCGTTATGAATATAATAGCAAAACAGGTACAAGATCTTGAGGAAAATATCTCTCAAGTTGGGAAAACAAGTCTCCCATGTAAGCATACACCTAGATCTAAAATGTTGTTAATACATGAAATACAAGAATGCAGAAAACTACACTGTCTAAGAGAGTATAGTAGCTGAAATATATAAAAATATATTGCTTCTGATATAATTCTCAAAAAATTCTAAGGCTAGAAATCCATGGTCCAAAACATAATTCCAGGACAACCCAGAAAAGGTTTTCGAAAATACACACTATACAAAATATAGCGGATTTGGCCTTAGGGTTGAATAATCTCTTCAACTGGATCACTGATGGGAGATGGCTGATCTGATATACAAGATGGTTGATCCTCATCCGACAGAACCCCTAGATGAAGGGCTAATCCCCACATAGGAAAACCCAACACTCCAAATAGGGCAATAAACCCATTGCTGCAACTGCTCTTCAAAATAATGCAGTACTTGAGGGAAACTGTGTTGTAGATGATGTCTGCTACTTGGCCTCATGCCAAAATATGTAATGAAACCCTGAAGTCTTTCTCAGAAGCCTCTAGGTGAAAGGATAATCCCTCACATGGAAAACTAGCTCAGAAATTGGAGATCTCTCTCCTCCATTACTACACCCTTGCAACACAACCCAACTCTAAATAGAACTGCATTGTACATGAAACTGAAGCTTGGCCAAAATGCCTGAATGTGGAAGTATAGTGCAAACTCCTCCAAGAGCTTCTTAATGGAAGAGGTGGGATTCCCGATCAGGGACACCCAGTGCTAAACAACACATGCAATCTTAGCTAAACAACTGAAGAAAGCTATAATTCTAAACAGCCCATATATAAAAATATCAAAGAATCAAGATACCCAATATGGCTACCATTGTTACACCATTTTTTGGTCATCTAACCTATTATCATTAGATGGACCCAAGTACACCATGTAAGACCAATTTTACCCTAAGTAAAATTGCCTTCACTATGTTAAAAGAGGAAACCCCAAAAGGAAATATTAAACAAACCTATATTTGTTTGATTTTCCTCATGGAATAATTAATTAAACCATAATTTAATTATTATTCCTAGTCATGTTTAACCAAAAACAAAGAAATTAATTAGATAAACCTTTATTTATCTTATTATTTTCTAGGAATAATTATTTAAATCTTATTTAGATAATATTCCTTGTTAAATATGACCAAATCATCCACAAATAATTAAATAAATCATTATTTATTTGATTATCCTTCAACCACTTCCTTAAAAGATAAATAAATCATTTATTTATTTATTATTGACAAATAAAGGGATTTGACCCAAGTCAAATACTTTTTCCCTCCAACAAATATAATAAAATATTCCATAAAAAGGTGGATCTAGATTTGGTTAACATTATTTTAATCATGCACCAAGATCTAGAATGACCCAATATTTTGTTATAAATAGGAGGGTTTTTCCTACCATTCTTCACCTTTTGTTGCCTATTAGATCACTCTGGATCTATACACTTGGTCACATTTTTCCATTATTTGTTGTGTGAGTTCCCTTTGAGCTCTATTCTTTGCATTGGGTTTTCTACACCAACAAGAGAGAGAAATCTTAGATCTGAAGTGCTAAGGACTTCCAAGAACCCATCCCACTGAGGAGAATTAGATACACCTTCTTATTTTCCTCCCAGGTGCCCAATTAATACAAAAATTCTTTCAAAAATTGTTCTTGTCTTGTCTATTGGTATATGGAGTAAACCCTTGTTTTTACTGCTTAATGTCTTTCCATGCATAGATCTAGTTTTTTGCAGCTCTTTTCTTGTTCAACTAACCACAAATCTGAAGATATTGGCAGCCAATTTTGTTGTTAGGGCTATTAGTTATGCGTAGCTAAAGTGGTCCTTTTTCGTACACTTCGACAAAGGATTCATACTAACAAATGGCGACTCCACACGGGTTTTAAATTACGACCGCTGTCGTTTTTCATATTCCTGCATATCCAGCTACTTCAGACCCTAGGGTTTCTTTTCAGCTGTTTATTTTTCCTATTTTTATGTTGTTTTTCTCACATAAAACCCTAAAACATTAAAAATTTTAACTTCCATGTGTTTCTGGCCCTATTGCGCAGGTAAGCGACATCAGCTGCAACTGAGACGACAACTTTTCCGAAAATCTGCCGCCGAGACAACCGGAACGGGAGGTCGCACTTTTCAGCCCAAAAACTGCGACCTGGACCTCTAGGTCGCACTTTTCAGCCTCTTTTCTGCGACCTGCACTGAAAACAGGTCAGAACTTGCGACCTGCCAATTTTTCAGTGGTTTTTCTGCAATTTTTCTGGGTTTTGCTGAAGCTTCTGTCAGGGTTTTCTAGCCTCTATCTCAGCCCGCTTTGACCTAGTTCTGATCTGTTTTTACTCATCTAAGTGGGAACCTAGCCCCCTAGGGCTTCAGTACCCTCCACTTTTTGTGGAAGAGTTTTAGCTGTTTCAGCCGTCTGTTTTTCAAAGTTTCAGCCTTCCCTTTTTCAGATCTGAAACCTCCTCTTCAGATCCCTTTAAATCAACTTCTCTTCCTTTCAAATCACCTCTTGTCGTTTTGTTTGGACCTCCCTTTAGGACCTCCTCCCTGTCCTTTCCGATTTTTGCTAATTTCCTCATTTTTCCAGCCACCTTGCCTCTATCTCTTGGCTGCGATCTGCACCTCTTTTCAGCAGCTTTATCCTTTAGATCCTTGTCCCTTTTGACCCTAGATCTATTGGCCTCTTTTTAAGTGTGTTTTGACTAGATTTTTGCCCTTTTTTAGATTAGATTTGAGCGACCCGCCTTCTTGGGTTGAATCGATGCAATAGTAGCTGTTATTTTTCTGTTATTTCAGCATTATATACTGTTCTCTACAGATTTATTTTCAGTTACGCAGCACACTTTTTTCTTGCTCTCAAAACGAAAAGGGTTTAAAAATTAAAATTAACGCATGCCACACACTGACCCTAAGTGAAGAAGCGCCTGGTTAACACCGCCTGGCAAAGACTCTAAAATCAATTGTCACTGCACATTTTCTGCCCGTAACCTCACTTGATTCTGTCCCTTTCTGCCCTTGTCGGTCTCCTTCTTCCCGTCATCATTGCGCCCCCAAGGCGCCTTTCCCGGAGACTTCTTGGCCTTCACCCTTAGTTTCCGGTCGAGCGACCTGCTCCGTCCCGCCGTCGTCGAGCCAGTCCTCCTCCGAGTCCGCACTTTGACTCCTCTTCTAATTCTTTGGGTTCTCCTTCTCCTCCTGGTTCTCCCCCTGTCACCTTCACTATGTCTGGTCCAGGGCCTAACGCTAGCGGTGCTCCAGGCCCTAATGCCGGAACTACTACTAGCGGAACCGCCACAGGAACTACCTCGGCCATACCCTTACTGCCGTACATTACAGGCCTCAGCCTCCCCGATTTCAGTCAGTTGATCAATGACCCTATCCGCCACGATGTTGGTTGGCTTGCTATGCCAACCAAGCTCCCCTCCGACATCCCTAAGTTCGAAGGCCTTGCTGGAGAAGATCCAACCAATCATGTCCGATCTTTCCACATGTGGTGTTCCTCCAATTCCATTACCGATGACTCCATCCGTCTTCGATTGTTCCAACGCACGCTTACCAGCGAAGCTTCTAAATGGTATGTTGACAAAGCCACCTCTTCCCATACCACCTTTGCGACCATTTCCCAAGCCTTTTTATCTTACTTCCAGCTCCCTCTCCGATACGATACTGGTACGGAGCTTTTGACCTCTTTTAAGCAAACCTCTTCAACCCGCCTTTCCGCTCATGTCCAGGAATGGCGACGAAGACGAAGCTTATGTCGAGCTCCCCCCTTCGAAGATCGGATCTATATGGACTGGTTCCTTTGCTCTCTCTTAGCTCCCATTGGCAAAGATGTCGCCTCCCATTTTCCTCAAACCGAAGAAGCCGCCCTCCAAATAGCCTTGAAATATGACCTGATCTATGCTCTCGGTCTTGGTTATTGTTTGGCAGATTCTTCTGACCTCCCCGAGGCCCGAGGCGCGCTAACACCCGGGGGCATCTCCGATACTGCCCAGAAATGATATCGTTGGAGATACAACCCCCATCAAGTACGCTTAACCTCCAACGACCCACAGTCTCCCTCCAGGGAGGAGCCGGCACCTCTAGCACTCTTCCCCCTCCCGGTAGCATGTATCTAGGATAGGGCATGCCTCCTCCTTTTTCCCAACCTCCTGCTTACCTCAATGTTGCCCAACCTAGCCATTACCTTTATCCGCAGCCTGGTGCGCCAGCTCCTCCAGCATATGCGCTTCCATCTCCCTTCCCTCCTCTAAACCCGCAACTGCACCTACAGCCCCCTCCAGGGCAAGTATTTGCATAGCAGGGTGCGACTAATCCCCCTTCTTCTCAAAGAAGGCAGAGAGGCAATCCAAACCAATCTGTCCCTGGTACTCGTGGACCCAATCCTCAAGGTGTTGACCCTAACACTGCCAACCAGCAACAGGGCACTCAGCCCAATCCAGACAGGCCGCTTCGTACAAATAAGCCTCGTTCGTGTTGCGGTGTTTATGGTCATTACACCCACGATTGTCCCCTCTTACCCCAGATGCGGCAGATGTGGGAGTCTCAAGCCACTTTGCACGGACAACATGCCTCCCCTCATGCTCCTCCTAATGTGGCCACTACCCAACCAGCTGTGTTTACTGATCCTTTCCATCAGCAAGGATTCATGGCTACCCAACCGCCTGACAGCCAGGTCGCCACTCCACCTTCCCTCTCTGGTTCCTCTGATTACCAGATCCTTATGATGAACTCTGATCCTTCCCCAACCGTCAACCTTCACCTTCAAACTCGGTCTTGCCAGTACCCCAAGCCTCTCGCTCAGTCTGCCCCCGAGTCCTCTTCTTCCGGTTCTACAGAGCCTCTTTCGACAACCAATGGTCCCTTACATATCCCTCATCCCAAAGTTGAGGTCCATCCCAAGATTCCTAAAGGACCGTTACGTCGAAATGCTGCTACTGGTCGAGTTGCTCATTCGTATAGCATAGTAGATGATTTGGTGCAATCTCCTTCTGTGATTCATAGCGGAACTCCTCCAGTCGTGCCCTTCCCAAAAGAAGGCTCTACTATTTGCCATGGGTGCTGTAGATCCTGCTGATGACCAAATGATTGTTTTCGACACCCATCAATCAGAGCACCCTCCTCTTCCTGCTTCTGTCACCTTCCAAACCCCAGTCAAAATCCGGAATGCCAACGTTTCTCGGTGTATAATTGATGAGGGGGCATCCACCCGTGTGATGTCCACTTCGGTTTGGAAGAAACTCGGATCTCCTAAGCTGGCCCCTTCCACGATCACCCTTCGAGTGTGGGACAGCCACGCCTCCCAGCCCATTGGCCTCTTCCGTAATTGTCCTATCACCCTTTTCGGTAAGACTGTTTGCGTTGACGTCGAAGTCATCGACGCCCCGCTAGACTACAACATTCTATTGGGGTGAAGCTACACCTATGCCATGTCTGCTGTACCGTTCGCAGTTTTCCGCAAGATGTATTTCCCTCATAATGGAAAGATAGTCACCATTGACCAGTTGACATATCATGAGCCAAAATCTCCGACCTCACCGGAGACGACCATCTCTTCTGTAGCCAACAAGATACCCGTCGATTCCTTGACCAGTGTCTCTCTTGGCATCTACAAAGACTCCTCTTTGCTCAGAACCTTCCCTAGTCTTCCCCCTCCTCCTATCTCTGACCCCAGCTCATCGAATGTTTGCATGATGCAATCGTCTCGAAATTTGCTCTCGAGCAACACCGCCGACCCACAGTCGACGACGCTTGCCTCCTTGCTTTGCTCCTAGCCCTTCCTGAGTTCGATATTCATAGACCTCTTTATCCTCTGACACGGTTCCTCCAAGCCTTGGCCATTTAGGAGCGAGTCACACGGCCATTACCCCTGCGGTGGAATCTGGTTCTAGCTCCCCCACCGAAGGTGTGCAGAGGTACCGATGTGCTTCCACCCTCTCTCTCCCTCACACGACCACGGACATACCCGTGCGGTACATTGACCCTCCGGCCCATTGCCACCCCGGTCACCCCAAACCCTACCTTGCTTTGACACGGTTCAGCAGTTCCCCTCGCTTTCCTCAAGACCCCTCGCACCTCCCCGGGACCACCCCTTTGTGGTGCCCGGCCCAAAGAAAGGCAAAGCCCGTAAGGGGGCAACCAATCAGGACCAAGCCGCCTCGACAACCCCTACCCCTCCACGACTGCCAAAGCCCGCTATCCAGTGAGCTTTGTGCGATATTGGTGGTCACGCCACCCATCTGTGTCCTGAATTACCACACCTCAAGATCCTGGTCAACGAGACATTTCTCGACTCTGATATCCTTGAAGTCTGTGTCACTATCCTGGACTCTATCCCGAAACTCAAAACCTTGCGCACTAATCACCCTTGTGCGTTGTACAATTTCCATGGGCATTACACCCATCTCTGTCCCCTCCTTGACGAGTATCGTTCCTCCTTGGACACATACTGCCAATTCAAGGCTACGCATGACAAGATACCTTCTCACTTGTCTGCGAGTTCTACTTCGATAGGACCAGAGGATGTTCCTACTCTCATTCACATTCCTCCTCCCGCTATCGAACCAACAGAGCCTTCGACCACCATTTTGTACCTATCATCATCCTTGCAGGATAGTTCACCTAACCTTCGACCTGCAGACACTCTCGGTTCCCCCTCAGTCGACCTTGGATCTGTTGACATTGCGCATCTGAGCCCTTCTCCTCAAGATGACCCATCCCACATCACTACCTCATCGGGTGGCCCTTCTTCCTCCAGTCTTCCCATCTTCCAGTTCGATGAAGACATTATGGAAGCCATGACCAACCCTAACTTTCCGTGAGATGATATGCACCATCGCGCATATTTCCTCCCACAACAGTCCCATGACCAATATGCTGTGGAAACCAAATACTTCATCCCCCATGCAGTCGATTGGTTCAAAAATCCCATCCCTGCACCTGATGCTTTCGAAGAAGGAAACATGGCCAATATCTCTCCTACCATCAAAATCGACATTTCAGCCAAACCAGGAATCGAAGAATATATCACCTTGGGCGCCCAATGCACCTCAGAAGAAATTGAAGCTTACACCAAGCTTTTCAAAGAATTCCGTGATATTTTCGCCTAGTCCTATTATGAAATGCCCGGACTCGATCCTGCCATCGTCGAACACCATATCGACACATGGCCTGATGTCAAACTGGTCCGTCAAAAGTTGAGACCCATTCATCCTTCCCGACGTGACGCTATCAAAGCTGAAATCGATAAGTTCAAGCAGGTTGGTTTCATTTACCCCATTAAATACCCCACTTGGGTTTCCAACCTAGTTCCCATTCTCAAGAAACAAGGCACCATCCGTGTCTGCACGGACTTTCGTGACTTGAACAAAGCTTGTCCCAAAGACAACTTCCCCACACTGTTCATTGACCAAATCATTGACGAGTGTGTGGGTCACGAGGTCCTATCCTGTATGGATGGTTTCTCCGGATACAACCAAATTCTTATCCGTCCTGCCGATCAACTAAAAACCATGTTCATTAGTCCGTGGGGAACTTTTGCTTACCGGGTCATGCCTTTCGGCCTTAAAAACGCTGGTGCCACTTTTCAACGGGCCATGTCCTATTAATTCCATGACATAGCTCATATTATCCTTGCTTATTTAGACAACCTCACTGCGCATTCTAAGCATTGGGCGCAGCACCTCCACGATCTGCGTACCATTTTTCTCCGATGCCGCAAGTATAATATCCACCTTAATCCGTTGAAATGCATTTTTTGCGTTCCTTCCGGCCGTCTCTTAGGCTTCATAGTGTCTAAGGATGGTATCACTCTTGACCCTTTAAAAGTTCAAGCCATTCTTGAACTCCCCATTCCGCGTACCCTCCGCCAGCTCCAAAGCCTCCAAGGCAAAGCTAATTTTCTTCGTCGGTTCGTCCCTGACTATGCCACCACCACACATGGGTTCCTTAGACTCCTCCGATATAATATCCCATTTGTTTGGGATTCCTATGCTCATGAGTCTTTCAATGCCCTCAAGCAGGCTCTCAGATTCGCTCCCTTGATCCGCCCCCCCCCCCCGACTTTGATCGGGACTTCATCCTGTATATCTCCACTTCCACCTATTCGGTCGCTGGAGTCCTTATCCAGGAGGATGACCATGGCATCGAGCATGTGATTTACTATGTCAGTAAGAACCTTGTAGGACCCCCTGTCTCATACTCATATGAAGAAAAATTAGCGCTGGCTGTTGTGTTCTCAGTCCAAAAACTTCGTCATTATATCCTCATGCGCTCCACCAAGGTTGTGACTAATTCCAACCCCATGGATTTCCTATTGAGTCATCGTATCCTCACTGGGAAATAAGCCCATTGGGTCATTATTCTTCAGGAATTCGACCTTGAATTTGTCACACCAAAGAGTAAGAAAGGCTTAACCCTTGCTGAGCTCATTTCTGAATTACCTAGCAGAGTAGAAGACCCTCCCGTTAATGACGATTTTCCTTATGAACACTTATTCGCCATTACTTCCGACGACCCGTGGTATGGCGACATTCTTACTTACTTGTGAACCCAAAAGTTCACCCTCCACCTTGATCGTGAGGCTCGCCGACGTATCCGACACCAGGCCCCCCGATAACTCCTTATCGGTGACGACCTCTATCGTCGCGCGATTGATACTGTCCTTCGTCGTTGTCTCACACACGCTGAAGCTGAACAATTCCTTAATGCCTGCCATAGCAGCGTTTGCGGTGGCCACCTCTTCAGTCTTGCTACTGCCCAGAAAGTCATGCGCACTGGGTATTTTTGGCCTTCCCTCTTTAGTCATTGCATTGAGGCAGTCAAACACTGTCCCAATTGCCAACATTACGCCCCCAAGGCGCGAGCTCCCCCAGCTCCCCTCCATTCGGTCGTCTCAACTGGTCCCTTCTGTAAATGGGCCATCGACTTTATGGAGTGTCGCCCGCCCTCTGCTGGTAACCACAAGTATATCATCGTGGCGGTCGACTATTTCACCAAATGGGCCGTGGCCATGCCAACATTCAACAACACGGCAGCTACCACGGCCCTCTTTTTCTTTAACCACGTTATAGCTCGATTCAGGGTTCCAAAACAACTGGTCTGCGGCCTGTGAACATTTTGAAGATGAGATATGGCGTGAGCCTATCCTCAGCACATTGGGTTTTGAGCACCAATATTCCTCCTCTGTACCCCCAAGGTAATGGCCAAGTTGAAGCCGGTCAACAAAATCTCCAAGACTATGCTTCAACGAGCAGTGAATAAGCACAAAACCAGCTGGCATCTCATGCTCTTCCTGCTTTTGTGGGCCTATCGAACTTACGTTAAAACCGCCATAGGGTTTACTCCTTTCCACCTCGTCTTTGGAGAGAGCGAGTCTTACCGATCGAGTGTGAAATTCCTTCCCTGCATACGGCTCGAACTTCTCCACGACACCCAACCTCTAGAACAACGACTTATCATGCTTGAGCGCACTTCGAAGACCGCGTGTTGCTTGCAAACCATGGAAGCGACAAACGCACCAAAGCTCGGTATGACCGAAAAGTCCAGCCTCGTCCTTTTCACAAAGGCGACCTTGTTCTAGTATATGACCAAGCCCATGATGACCTTGGTCACGGGAAGTTCGACTCATTATGGCTAGGCCCTTACGTAATCAGTAAGGATCTTGGTAAGGGGGCATACTTTTTAGAGGACTTCGAAGGCAATCCCCTTCCTAATCCTTGCAATGCACTCTATCTCAAGAAATATTACCCTTAGCATTTCCCTTCTGAAATGCATGTTTTATTTTCTTTTAGATAGCCAGCATCTTGTTTCATTTTTGTGATTTGCTACTTCACCCAGACCCATTTTGTCCAGGAAGGGTCACTTCACCTCCCCTTTAAATCGAATTTCCTCACTTACAACACTTGTACTGGGGGCACCACTTCGCCTCCATACTTGTCCATGTTCGTGTCGATTTTTGTCATGAGTGCCCACCTTGTACTCATGTTTTTCATGGTCCCCCATTGGGCCTTTACTGTGTGGCAGCACCATCGAGTTTCCCTTGTTTAGAGCATCCAAGTTGAGTCATCATCGCATCCATGGAGTCTATCTCGAGTCCCTTTGTACCCCGCTATCGCCCTCCATCCTTCATTGCTTGGTCTCTCTCTTGTGTCGCACATTATGGCCTTCAGTCCCACTGTTCCCTATCCCTCATGATATTGCGTCAGTCGCTGCCATGCCATTCATGCCCTTTATGCTCTAACAAGGGAAGTCGTCCATTCGCTACTCAGTCCCTTCCATTTCACCATCATCATTAGTGTCAGTTTGTCCGTCGCTCTGCTATTTTCTCTTGTGCCTTAGTTGAGGATCTCTCGTTGCCTCACCTATGGCGGACCTCCTTCTGTCGACATCAGCTCATTCATTCCAGAAGCCAGGTCTAGAGGGCAGTGTACCTTGGTTCCAGCTTCCACTCTTGTTCGGTACCTCGGATCCGGCAAAGGGATCTCTCATTTCCCTTTGACTTGATTGTTTCTCCACTCCAGCTCCTTTTAGCATGACCGAGATCCATATACTTGATGGTTCAGTGATACAGCAGCAGCTCTTGATGATTCCCGGGTGTGTGTGAGATGTCTCAACCCTCATGAGGGGGTGGCCCTACAGGTATCCCCCCACATGCCCGGATGACCTCCTCCTTGCAGCCTTCGATGCAGCTCCAGATATTTGATGATGTTGGCCTTAGCCACTTGCAGCGCCTCTTTGATTTTCATGTATCAGTCAGATTTTGTGAGCCCTTCCCCATTTACAGGGGGCATTTGGGTTGTATTTTTATCTCATGTACTCAGATATTATTGTATAAGTCCTGGCTATTATCTCAGGCACAACATGTATGTGGGATTCCTCATTGTATTTTTATCTGGCTCATGATTATGCTAGTTGTACTTTATGGTTCGGTCCCTTGTTTACTGGATCCACTATTCTTTTGTACTTTGTCTCGGCGGGCATAGGTATGCCTCCCCCGCCGCCTTCAGCACAGGTACCCTCTCATAAAAAGAGACTTGTTGCACCGCTGAGCCTGCCTCCTGTGGTCTAGTAGGTCTAGTTCTTCAAGACACTATCTACCTTGCATTTCTCTTCCTCGACTTCCCTTGTTGTCTCGGTGATTGAGTTCTTACAACGTACTTCTAAGCCATACGTATTTGTTCTTGACATCGCACGCCGGGGGCAATCTGTTACACCATTTTTTGGTCATCTAACCTATTATCATTAGATGGACCCAAGTACACCATAAGACCAATTTTACCCTATAAAATTGGTTTCACTATGTTAAATAACTTAATAAACCACATTTATTAGGTTGTTTATGGGCTAAACAGAAACCTAAAAGGAAATATTAAACAAACCTTTATTTTGTTTAATTTTTCTCATGGAATAATTAATTAAACCATAATTTAATTATTATTCTTAGTCATGTTTAACCCAAAAACAAAGAAATTAATTAGATAAACCTTTATTTATCTTATATTATTTTCTAGGAATAATTATTTAAACCTTATTTAGATAATATTCTTTGTTAAATATGACTAAGTCACCCTTAAATAATTAAATAAATCATTATTTATTTGATTATTACTCAACCACATCCTTAAAATGATAAATAAATCATTTATTTATTTATTATTTACAAATAAAGGGATTTGACCCAAGTCAAATTCCTTTTTCCTCCAACAAATATAATAAAATATTCCATAAAAGTTGGATCTTGATTTGGTTAATAATATTTTAATTATGCAGCAATATCTAGACTAACTCAATATTTTGTTATAAATAGGAGGTTTTTCTCCTACCATTCTTCACCTTTTGTTGCCTATTAGATCACTGATCTATACACTTGGTCACATTTTTCCATTATTTGCCGTGTTGTGAATTCCCTTTGAGCTCTATTCTTTGCATTGGGTTTTCTACACCACAAGAGAGAGAAATCTTAGATCTGAAGTGTTGAGGACTTCCAAGAACCCATCCCACTGAGGAGAATTGGATACACCTTCTTGTTTTCCTCCCAGGTGCCCAATTAATATAAAAGTTCTTTCAAAAATTGTTCTTGTCTTGTCTATTGGTATATGGAGTAAACCCTTGTTTTTACCGCTTAATGTCTTTCCATGCATAGATATGGTTTTTTGCAGCTCTTTTATTGTTCAACTAACCACAGATCTGAAGATATTGTCAGCCACTTTTGTTGTTAGGGCTATTAGTTATGCGTAGCTAAAGTGGTCCTTTTTCATACACTTCGACAAAGGATTCATACTAACAACCATCCTCTTCCTTTTATAAGATATGAGCTTCCAAACCATAAGCCCCATCCATTAATGACACTATTTCCGTGCAATGTGTCTCCATCTAAAACTGCATTGTCCCTCTATTAATGTCCACTCCTCCATGACATCGTTGTTGATTTGGTCAAATTTGGCCCATTCAAGGTGCTCCAATCACTGTTCACACCTTAGGGTGCTTTATTAACCTGAAAAGATGATCCACTTTCACGTGAGAAGTGGTTTTATTCTTCATCAAGAGATTTATGGGTCTCCCTACCAACTTATTCACATATCTAAGTGACAAAAACTTTAATATTCTAATTAGTCGCACAAGCTAATATAGTAATATTAATGTAGGGTTTTTTTCTTCAGCCTTTCTTAGATGCTACTTTGTTTTTTAACTTCTTAAAACCTGAAAAAAAGAAAATTCTTACTGTGTTTCGGGCCTATTGTGCAGTGACATTATCAGCTAAGATAACACACTTTAATGAAACCTACTCCCAAGAGTGCTAGAAGTGCAGGTCGCACTTTTTGGGCCAAAACCCGTGACCAACCTTCTGTAGAAGTGGAAAAATGCTCCAAAACCGTGACTGTTGAAAATGTGTCAAAAATCATGACAAGACTTTTGTGTAGATTTTTTCTGTGATTTTTCTGGGTTTGTCTAGGCTATTGTTCAGGGTTGTCTGACCTCCCTCTCCACCTGTCTTGGACCTATGCTTGCTCTATTTTACTCATCAAAGTAGGACTCAATACCCTTAGGGCTTCAGTACGCTTCCACTTTTCTAGGAGGAGTTTAGTTGAAGTAGGTCGTCTGAGATTTTAGTATGTCCAGCCATTTTTCAGATCTGAAACTTTCCTTTCATATCCATTTCACATTGGTTATTCATCCATCCAAAACACCTCTTTTTAATTTTTTTTGGTCCTCCTTTAGGGTCCCCATCGTTTCCCTTCAAGTTGTAGTCTTTCGCCACCTTTTTTGCAGCATTTTCCCTTTGGTTTTTTGTTGTTTTTTGCACCTATTTCCAATATATTTGACCTTTATATCCCTGTTCCTCTCGATTTTAGATCCCTTGGCCATTTTGTGTGTTTTGACCAGATTTCACCCACCCATAGACTAGTTTTTGGGAATCCCTCCTCCTTGGGTTTAATTTGATGCATCTTTAGCTTTTTATTTTCTGTCATGTTCATTTTCCTTTACTGTAATATTCAGATTTATTTACAATTATACAAACATATTTTTTCGTTTTTCTCTACACACGTCTAGGCTTAATTAAATTTAACACACTTATCATATACACACACACCCTAAGTGAAGAGCACCTGGTTTACACCGCCAGGCCAAGACTATAACATTATAATCAATTGATCCTACACCTCCCCACCCTTGTTTCGACATTGTAATCATTTGATCTTGCACCTCCTTTCCCTTGTTGGTCTCTCTTCCTGTTGTGATCGGTGTTTGTTTTCCATTATTGCGCCCCCAAGGCGTTTATCCCGGAGACTTCTTGGCCTTCATCCTCAGTTTCTATTAGGAAGACATACTCCTCTGCATAGGGTTCGAGTTAGTCCTCCTCCGAGTCCCCATCCTAACTCTGCTTCTGGGTCATCAGGTTCCCCTTCTAGTTGTATCCCCGACTCTCCTCCTGTCACCTTCACCATGTATGGTTTAGGACCTAACTTTGGTGGTAGCCCTGACCATAATGCTAGGAATACTACTAGTGGGGCCACAACAGAAAAAATTCTGGCTACTCCCTTGCTCCCTTATATGGTGGGTCTTAGTCTTCTTGATTTTAACCAGTTGATCAATGAACCCATACACCATAATCCTGGTTGGCCTACTATGCCAACCAAGATCCCTTCCGACATCCCCAAGTTTGAAGGTCTTGCTAGAGAGGATCCTAAAAATCATGTTCGTTCCTCCATGTGGTTTTTTTCTAACTCCATCACTGATGATTCCATCTGTCTTCGATTGTTCCACCGTATGGTTAATGGAGAAGCTTCTAAGTGGTATGCTGACTAGGCCTCCAACTCTCATACTACTTTTGCAACTCTTGCTAGGGCTTTTCTGTCTTACTTCCAGCTTCCCCTTCAGTATGACACTGGTACTGAACTCTTGGCCTCTTTCCGTCAATTGTCTGCGACCCGCCTATCTGATCATGTCCAAGAATGGCAGAGAATAAAGATCCTATGTAGAGCCCCTACCTTCGAATATTGTGTCTACATGGACTGTTTTCTCAGATCCCTTTTTCCTGCTATTGGCAAAGATGTCGCATCTCATTTCCCTAAGATAGAAGAAGCTGCTCTCCAGATTGTGCTGAAATATGACTTGATTTACACACATTCTGGTTATGTTTATACCGTTTTACCTAATGTCCCTAGCCCTGGTGGTTCCAACACACCAAGGTCATCCCATGCCACCGATGGTATCGTTGGAGCCCTTTCTCATCCGTATACTCATCCTCCCATGGGTTATGGTTTCCCTCAGGGAGGGGCCAACTCCTCCAACATTTTTTCCCCTCCCGGTAGCATATATCTAGAATAAGACATGCCTCCTCATTTTTCCCAACCTGTTTAACACAATGTTGCCCAACCTCCTTATTATATTTATCCACAACCCAGTTCTCCATCCCCTCCAGCATTATCACCTCATCCTCCCTTGCCTTCTCAACCCCCACAATAGTAGCCACCAGCCCCCGAAGGTTAGGTTTATGCATAGAAAGGTGTGACTAATCATCCTTCTAAAAATAAGAATAAAGGCAACCAAAGCTAATATACCCAAGGTAATCTAGGAAACAATCCCCAGGGGAATGCACCTAACATTGTTAACTAGCAACAGGGTGCTCAGCCCAAGCACGACAGGCCTGTTCGCATGAATAAGCCTTTCTTGTTGTGGTGTCTATGGTCACTATACCCACAATTATCCTATTTTACCTTAGATGCGTCATATGTGGGAAGCTCAAGCAGCATCCCAAGGACAGCAAGCCTCCCCTTCGGTTCCTCCCAATGCTGCACCTATCCAGCCAGTTGTGTTTACCAATCCTTTCCCCCATCAAGGATTCGTGGCTACCCAACCCCCTAAAGGTTAGGCGGCCACTCAACCTCCTCCATCTGGCACCTCTGATTACCAGATCCTCATGATGAACTCTGATCAACCCAATATCGCTGACCTTAACCTTCAGACTTGGTCCTATCAGTACAACAAGCCCCCCGATACGTCTGCCCCTGAGCCCCCTTCTTCAAGTCCCACAGATCCTCTTTCGACCCCCAATGTTCTTTAATAGATCCCTAAGCCTAAGGTAGAGGTTCATACCAAGATCCCCAAGGGAATACTACACTGAAATGCTTCTTCTAGTAAAGCTGCCCATTTGTATAGTATAGTAGATGATTTGGCACAATCCCCTGCCGCCATATCAACGCAAGAACTCCTCTAGTCGTGCCCTTCACAAAGAAAATCTCTACTAACTTCCATGGGCACTATGGATCCTTCATATGATCGTTTGATCGTATTCGATGTTGACCGCGAGAACATCCCCCCCTTCCTGGTTCCGTTGCCTTCCAAATCCCTGTCAAGATTCGGAATGCCAACGTCTCCCGTTGTATCATTGACGAGGGGGAATCCACCTATGTGATGTATGCTTTGGTTTGGAAGCAACTCAGACCTCCTGAGTTGGCCCCTTCCACTATCACCCTTTGAGCGTGGGATGGCCACTCATCCCAACCACTTGGCATGTTCCGTAATTGTCCCATTACTCTTACAGGCAAGATTGTTTGTGTTGATGTCAAAGTCATTGATGCCCCCTTAGATTAAAACATTATATTGGGTCATAGTGACACTTATGAAATGTCTTCTATCCCATCTGTGGTTCACCGTAAGATGTGATTTCCACACAATGGAAATATTGTCACCATCGACTAGTTGACATATTACAAACCGAAGTCTCAGACCTTCTCTGAGTCCATCATCTCTTCGGTGGCCAATAAAAAAATAGTCGGACCTCCGACCAATGTTTCACCTGGAGTCTATAAATATTCCTCTTTTCTTGGTACATTCCCTGGTCCCTCTCCTCTTATCTTTGAACCTAGCTCATCGAATTTTTGCATGATGAAATCGTCTTAGTCCACCCTCAAACAGCCTGCTTTGACAAGTCAGCAGCCCCGCCCTCCACAAACTGCTCCTAACACTTTGACTTAGCCTCCTCGACCCCCTCCTGAAGGCCCCTCATCTGAAACTAGTGTCTCTAATCCTATATACCCTCCTCGAACAATTCCTCCTGGCCTTAACCACCTTGGAGCTGTCCTGCCTGGCCATTACCCCTCCGGTCAGATACCGTTTCTTTCTCCCCCTTTTGGAGTATTTTTCAGTGCCTGTCATGGACACCTTATCTCTCCCTAACATGACCTTGGGGATCCCATTCTGGTACATTGATCCCCCAACCACTATCTCACTTAGTCAACCTAAACCTTACACTTATTTGACCCTAGTCCAATTGGTCGCCATGACCCCTCCCTTTGCTTCTATGCCTCACCCACCTCAACAGGAACCCACTCCTATTGCAAAAGCTACAGGCGAGGGGGGAAAATATCGCAAGAAGGTACCTAAGGACAAGGTTTCCCAGACAAACCCTGCTCCTCCTTAGTCCCCAAAGCTCACCCCCCCCGTGTTCTTTGTGTGATGTTGTCTGTCATGCCACCCATCATTGTCTTGAATTGGCTCGTATCAAGCCCATGGTCAATGTCCCGTTCCCTGAGTCTAAAGTCCCTAAAGCCTCTATTCCTTCCTCGACTGCAGCTAAGAACCCTAAGAATATTCACAGCAACCACCCCTATGATTTTTATGGTATCCATGGTCATTATACCCACCACTGTCCTAGCCTTAAGCATTAGTGCGCTTCTTTAGAAGCAGTTCGAGAATATGAAACCGAAAAAAAATGAGTCAGCCTCTCTGGTTCTCACGCAGTATGCTTCGATTGACCCTGAGGATTTACCTGCTCCCATTTACATTCCCCCTCTTGATGTCAAGATGACGGAGCCTTCAACCACCATCCTCTACCTGTCATCATTCATGAGATCCACGGTGGAAGACCCCCTCGGCACTTCCCCTTTTGTTTCGCCTGACCCCCCTTCAGTGATCACCCTGGGCTCAACATCAGTCGATTCCCCATCTACTTGTTTTTCTGTCACCCCCTTTGACGATGTTCATGTGAAACTTTCTTCTCATGATGATGAGTCAGGTAGCTCTGCCGCATCATGTGGCCTCTCTTCCTCTAGACACTCCATCTTCTACTGCGATGATGACATCATGGAAGCCGTTTCCACCCATGAATTCATCTTTCCCGCCCATAAGAGGGATGGCACCATCCATTTCTATGGTGAATTTAGAAGTCCGAACACAAAATGCTCCCATGATAGTTCCCCCACACCCTCCCGTTGTCAGTGTACAGGTGGTAGAAATCATACCCATAACACTCCCTATAGCAGTGCTTGTTTTATTTCTACCTTGCACTCAGGTTGCCAACATTTTTCATCATCCTCTCATTTGTTGTCTTTTGGCACCTTTCAAATGGACCCCCCGTCTACACCATATATCGGTTACACCGATGGTGCAAGTCGCTACTCCTGGAATCTAGCCTCGTCAGCCTGGGCCATTTTTACCCCCTTGCATTTTCTTGTCCTCTCTCATGGCGTATGCATTGGTTCTACCACCAATAACTAGGCTGAATATGATGCAGTGTGAGGTTTATTAGCCGATGCTCTTTCCGTGGCATCCTTCACCTTCATGTTCATTTAGATTCCCTGCTTCTTTTCATGCAATTGAATGGTGTCTATCATATTCATAACCCAGTCCTTTGTAGAAGATATTTACGAGTGAAGTTTTTGATGCATGAATTTGAATTCATTACATTAAGTCATGTACCTAGAGCACAAAATCACTTTGTAGATAGCATTGAAAACAACATTCTATATTGGCATTTATCATACGCATTTAACACAAGACAATCATAATAAACCATAAAAACGATGCATATCCATTATGTGTGTTGTTCAAAATGTTTTAGAGTCTATCAACTTTGATACATATTACATTCTCATAGCATGTTACAAAAAATAAAAACTGGGGCCAGCACATGCCCCTACACCTAATCACTATCTGGAGGATCCCAGGCCAATGGCTCTGCTCTTGTAGCTCGTAGATCGCGCATCCCCTGTCCGGCCATTGCCATGCGCCGCATGACCCCTCGCCGCTCCGAGGGTAGACCAATACATGGCTCTATGTATTGGTCATCCAAGTCTTGTCATCTGCACTCTGAAACACCAGTCATTAGCCTTCCACATCTACAATAGATGTCCTCCAGGAGGGCCACTGTATCCTCATCTTGCGGTGCCCTCGACCCACTAGGTCTTGCAGCTCCTAATATTGCAAGCCGTCCAATGTACCCAGCCAGTTTTACTGGTGCTATATGTACATACAAAAATGAATGAATCAGTACCATATAAAATATTCTAAAACTTTAAAATTCACATAAAATATTAGCAACTTTTCACTTACCATCAGGCCCCCAGACTTGACCAGGCGGCAGTGGCAAGTTCGGGTCCCCACGATAACTCATCCCACTATTGGGACAGTCATCTATGTATAGTGGTATTTGATCCCAATAAGAAAAAAACTCGGGTCGAAACACCCGTCTGACTGCCCCACCTTCCCATTTGTACAATAATCGCCCCCAGCAACGCATACTGGGCTCTCTCGGGCCCCCATCTTGGATCTGTATGCAAGGTCGAAGCGTCGGGATCTTCTGAAAGAAGAATGAGCACAACACTATGCCATATGCACAATCGTGGTTCACTTGCTGCTTACATAGTGACAAATTTCATTTCAATGAAGATAGCATCATTTGGGCCCACCCATAGTAGGTCCCACTCAAAAAACTCTTAACAAGCATCATTTGACCCTCGGTGATGGGGTGGAGCATCTGGTTTCGCAGAATCAGCAACACCACTACGACCACAGCATGAGTCTCTAGCCTCTCTAGATCCCTGATTGGTATCCGTGTACCATTCACATGGAGACTTGGTTGGTAATGGCACTCTACAAACTCCATGATGTTTTGTACTTGCAGTAACACTGACTACGTATTCCCTACCATCCCAAGTGGTGGGAGACCAGTCAAGAAATATATATCCTGGATAGTCAACTCGATCCGGTGCCCCTGCACTATAAATACCTCATGGTCCAGATCCCAATAGTTGACAATCCGGGCCAACAAGGGCTCTCCAACTCTCATCAAAGGGTTCTCCATAAACTTTAGGACCCCAAACCTAGCCAATGCAGTGCGGACACCATGATCCTCTCAGATCTGAGACCGTAATGTGTCCAGGTTTCTCTCTCTCCATTTTATCCTCAACCCTTCCATATCTACACAAAACCATCATGTTTGTTAGTATACAGAAAGGAAAGACTGCCTTACAACCATAAAAACCCAGCTCCCAACCAAAAACAACACCAAAATCCTTCTCTCTGACAAGTCACACTTTCAGGATTTTTCTGGGGCAAGCCATAGTTTTCTCCCCAAAACATGCTACCCAGGTCGCAAATATTGCCCCAAAAAGTGTGACCCGACCGTGAAGAAGAGCAGGGGTCTGTTCCTGAGCTCTGGGTTCCTAAACTAAACTTTCAATCCACTAAAATGAAAGAGTAGGGTTAGGCCTCTTACCTCCAACTGACAGATATTGATTCCAACGGTCGATTTTTCCGCTATGCTCGCTACAAGATTTAGGGCCTTTTCTCCTCTTTAGATTCACCACAGCTACACTTGCAAATGAATCAAATTAGAGGGAAAATTCCTTATTAAAAGAGAAACCCTAGATTTTTCTTTCGCCAGTTGCGGCCAAACTGTAGCTCGGTTTGAAAAACCATCAACACCGTTGGAAAGATCTCACCAAGCTCTCAAATGGGTATCCTTTATTTTTTTGTGATTTAATACTTCACCCATATGCATTTTTTCCAGGAAGGGTCACTTCACCACTCCTCAAAATTGAATTTCTTCACTTGAAACACTTGTACTTGGGGCACCACTTTGCCTTCATACTTTTCCATGCTCGTATCAATTTTTGTCATGAATAACCATCTTGTACTCACGTTTTATTGGTCCCCACCGGGCCTGTTCTGTGTGGAAGAATCACCGAGTCGCCCTTGTTTATAGCATCTGAATTGAGTCATCATCACATCCATGGAGTCTATCCCAAGTTCCTTTATATCCCACTATATTCCTCCATCCTTCATTGCTTTGTTCCTCTCTCATGTCACCCATTTTGGCCTTCTGTCATACTGTTCCCTATCCCCTTCGGTGTCAAGTCAGTAGCTTCCAGGTCATCCATGCCCTTTATGCTCTAACAAGAGAAGTCGTCCACTTGTTACTGTTGGGATTCAACAAGATGATGAGCTTAGTGAAAAGAGTCACCTTCACTAAGTGGGCTCGCAGGCTATTTTTGGCGCAAAGTCTATTTTTAGACATGTCGATCATATTCTATGAATGGATGCTATTTGTGGATGGTTGCTCAAGTTGGAAAAATATATGGACTTCTGTTTTTAGAAATATTGGGCGGAATATATTTTTAGATTGCCATTCTAAAAATAGATATGTCGAATATTATGAGCTCTTAATAATATTTGGACTCTAAACATTATATTATTCTCTTAGAGCACTTTAGTTAAGTGCACAGATGTGGCACAACAGCTGACAGAAGGAATTATGCTATTCCTAAGGTTTTACTGGAGCTAATGCTTGAGGACTTCAGTTAGAACTCATGTGATAGAGTTTGGTGGAGTTGTAGAAGTAGTTGTTGGAGTTGTGTTCAGTTTAATTCAGTTAGACACAGTTGAGCTAGTTGTATCTAGTCTAACTGATTGATAAACTAGTGAGATTAGTGTGAATTAATTAATAATTAATTCAATAAATATTAACTCATTAATAAATTGAAGAATACATTAGTTAACTACAGTGCATGGACAGTTCAGTGGAGACCAGTGGAGAGGTAGGTGAAAGAGCAAGTGTGACTATCAGTTGTGACTATAGTGATGCATTGATTGCATCCAACACTCAGTGGAGATGCCAATGAGGATTGCACAGTGCAAGACAGGTGGATTCTATTTCATTTAGAGCCATTCTTCAGTAGGGATTGCTTAGTAGAGGCAGGCTAGCAGGTGGCAGAGATTGGTGCATGGATTTTCTAGATCGGACCTGATTAGTGTGTAGCAATTGTATTGTACCGAGAGCTTGACATGTTCAGCTTTGTATGAGGATTGTTACATGATATCTATGACATATATTATATACAGATATTTGGGGTTTTTAGCTTCAGGATTTCTCGTTAAATCACTGTGTTAATGTGTGTGAATTTTTATGGTTTCATGTGTGCATTGCAATTGATTTAATTTCTGCATGTGATGATAAATGGTGGAATAGATTCTGTATTGTGCATGAATTCAAATAGTGTGTGACCAGGATAATATTGGATATATAACAAATTAGTTATATAATTTCTACATGGTATCAGAGCAGTTGATCATTGGAGCAGATTGCAATTATTGAAGCGGTTGAGTTTTGTGCTGGTGGAATTCGAATTTGCTGCAGTGTTTTCTTGGTGTCGAAGTTGAGCATTCATTGAAATGTCTTTCAACAGGTTGTGATTGGAGTATGCCCTTGAGGGAAACTTGAATTATATTGCATGGAAGGATATTATTGAGGTGCTGCTCGATGATAATGGGTTGAAGGAGTTCATAGATGCAGAAATTCCAAAACCTGCTTCTAGCAATGCAGCCACACTTGACGCATGGCAAAAGAAGACAGCAAAATGTCGAAGGATTCTGTTGGAAGGTGTGAAGGATCACATAGTGTCCAGCCTTCATGGTAAAGCTAGTCCATTCTTGATGTGGAAAGCTTTGATAGACTTGTTCCAAAATAGAAGTGACCAATGGAAGTTGGCGCTTAAAGACAAGCTTAGAAAAATAAAAATGGAGAAGGGAAAAAATATACCCAAGTACCTCACGAAGTTTGTCCAGTGTAGGGATGAACTGGGAAGTTTGGGGGTTACTGTAGATGAAGAGGACTTAGTGAGCTTGGCTCTCCTTGGGCTTTCGAAGAGTTGGAATTCCTACGAGGACTCTGTCAATGGTCGGGAGAAACTGCCAGGATGGGAGAGAATTTGGTTGGATCTTGTGCAGGAGGGGATAAGTCAGGGTACCAGGGATGGATCTTCATCGAAGAATGAAGATGAATAAAATTGCGCTTTGGCTGCAAAATAAAGGAAAGGGAAGGGAAATAAAAATCCTTCTCAATCCTGTGCGAAAGGCAAGAAGCACGACTTGTCCAAGGTGAAGTGGTTTCACTGTCACTAACATGGACATTACGCCACTAATTTTCCACAGAAGAAGAAAAATAAGCAGGTTGCTGGATCTGTAGCTGGAGAGGCCTTAGCCTCACAGTTTGAGCTATATTTTTCATTGATCACATGCTTGGTTTCAAGTGTGATGGGATCAGTGTGGTTTCTTGATAGTGGTGCATCTTTCCATATGACTGGAGACAAAGATTTGTTCAGTGATCTAGATGAGAAGGATCTTGGAGTGCACATCGAGATGGGCGATGATGGTAGATACAGTGCGACTGGTATCGGGAAAATTTCCTTTGAGAGGGAGTTTGGTAAACCTTTCATATTGAAGGATGTCATGCATGTTCCAGGATTGAAGAAGAATTTGATCTCTGTGGTGATGTTGGAAGACAAGGGATATGATGTTGTCTTTAGCGAGGGAAAGGATTTCCTGCGCAGTAAGGAAACTAGTGAAACCCGGAGGATAGGGGTTCGAGTTAATAACCTTTATCAATTGCAGGTAGATGGTTGCACAACAATGGAAGGCAAAGGGGAAGGAGTGGTGAGTCGGGATGAGGGAAAATTGTGGCACAGGAGATTGGGCCATCTTCACCATGGCGCTTTGAAAATTTTGCAATAGATTTCTACTGGGCTTCCCAAGGGTACACTTGCGCAGTTAGATCAGTGCAAGGGATGTACTTTGGGAAAATTTTTGAAAGCCACCTTTCATGAGAAGGATAGTTGTGCCACGATGATCCTTCAGAGAATTCACACAGACGTGTGTGGAATTTTCTCAGTAGCTTCGACAGAAAAGCACAAGTATTATGTGATATTTGTTGATGAAATTTCTCGTAAGTGTTGGATCTTCTTCATGCAGAAGAAGAGAGAGACATACTCAAAGTTTTGTGAGTTCAAGGCGCTAGTTGAGAAAGAGTCAGGGAAGCAGGTGAAGTCTCTAAGGAGCGATAATGGTGGTGAATTCATCTCTGGCGAATTCAAATACTTTTGCAGCACAGAAGGAATTCGAAGAGAGCTCATAGCGCCTAATAACTCACAGTAGAATGGGGTCGCGGAGAGAAAGAACAAAACGATCATGGGTGCTGCACAGGCGATGTTGCATGATCAGGGCCTACCCATACACTTGTGGGCTGAAGCATGCAACACTCCGGTTTATGTGTAAAACCATTGTCCTCATAGAGTAGTTGGCATGAGTACACCCGAAGAGGCGTTTTCTGGTAAGAAGCGTGATATTTCTCATTTGAAGATTTTTGGCTCACCTGTTTACATTCATGTGACGAAGGATGCCAGGAAGAAGCTAGATCCGACCGCAAAGGTTGGGATATTTTTGGGGTACACAGAAACACCCCACAACTATTGTGTGTATTTTCCAGACAGTCGGAAGACTGTTGTGCGACATGATATCAAATTTCATGAGGAGAAAGCCATGAAGTGTTTTCTTGAGAGGGAGCTACACTTGCATGCAGATGAGGAGCTATTAGTTCCTAAGGATGAGCCTCAGGATGTGGATCAGCCACAAGAGGAGGTTCACGGAGTGGAAGAAACCACTCATGCAGTGCTAAACATCAGAGGGCGGAAGCACACTACAGAAGCTGAGCGACTAAATCTTGATGTAGTGCAAAATGTAGGAGCACCTACATCACAGCACAGACAGAGACAGTCACCTGACCGATTTACTGGATACATGGCTCTGATGAGCAAGTGTATCATGACGGAGCCATCCTCTTTCGAGGAAGCTGTGGAGGATCCCGCATGGGTAAATGCCATGGTGGAAGAGTATGATTCGATTGTCAGAAACAGTGCATGGGAGATTGTCCCAAGGCCAGAAGGGAAATCAGTGGTAGGTTCGAGATGGATCTACAAAGTGAAGCAAGCTGCTGACGGGAGCATCAAGAAGTAAAAGGCAATATTTGTTGCCCGGGGCTTCTCACAGATCGAGGGGATTGACTATAAAGAAACCTTTGTGCCTGTCGCAAGGTATTCTTCCATACGGAGCATCCTTGCTCTCTCAGCACAGATGGGTTGATACATTCATCAAATGGATGTGAAGGCTGCATTCCTCAATAGAGTCATTGAGGAGGAGGTGTACATAGAGTAGCCTAAAGGATTCGAAATCTTCAGCAGTGATTCACATGTGTGCAGGCTCAAGAGAGCGCTGTATGGGTTGAAACAAGCACCTCGTTCTTGGTACACACGGATAGACAGTTATTTCACTAGACTTGGTTTTACCAAGAGTGAGGTGGATCCTAACCTGTACCAGATTGTGGTTGAGGGTAAGTTGCTGATCATTGTACTTTATGTAGATGACTTGTTACTAATAGGTTATGAACTGTTGATACACTCATGCAAGGCTAATCTTGCAAAGGAGTTTGAGATGAAGGACTTGGGCCTCCTTCATTATTTCCTGGGATTGGAAATTTGGCAGCGGAAGGGTGGACTATTTATGTCTCAAGGCAAGTATGCCCAGGAGATACTACATAAAACTCAAAAAACCCCAAAACACTCCCTTAGATTGGATTTTGACAGTACTGGTGGTGGACCATACAAATATACCTCAAAACAACTAAAAATCCACCTGGCGACTCCACTAGCCTCTAGTAGGCCTTACTACCTTGCTAAATTTTAGAATACCATCTGATTTTGCCACCTCATCGCCACCCTAACATAATGGCGATCACGATGGGACCCTGAGTGATTAAAAGCTTAGTTTCCCTCATCTTTAGAAGCCTTAAAGATGGAGGTGGCTCATGCAACCGACACAAGGAATCACGTGGTTCCTAGGGTTTGATGGCATCTTGCATGGTTGGCTTCAGTTAGACTTCAGTGGCAGGAGTTTTGGAGGAGTTAACGGGACAAGTAGTGGAGTTGTGTTCTGTTTGCTTTAGTTGAACTAGTTGGGATTAGTTAACTAGCTAATCAACTAGATATGAGTGGAGTAAATTAAATAATATTTAATTTACTAAATATTAACTCATTAGTCAACTCAAGAACACTTCAGTTCACTACAGTGCATGATCAGTTCAGTGGAGACCAGTGGAAGAGGTAGATGAAAGGGTGAGTAAAGCTATCAGTTGGTAGATTTTTTTTGCATGAGATTTGCATTACACTTGGAGGAATTGTCCATGACAATTACGCAATCAAGGCAAGGGGATTCGAACCTTGAACCTCTTCATATACAGGCCATGATTGCGCAATAGAGGCAAGGCAGTTAGTGGTGTGTTTTGAACCCGAGACTTGTTCAAAACCAAGTTAGATTGTGAGTAACTTCATGAGAGAGTACTGAGTACTTGTGAGGAGTATTGTACTTGTTTGGTTACTTGATTTCTCCATTATAATATACACAATAGCTGCGGGGTTTTCAGCTATAGGCTTTCCCCATACATACCGAGTTAATGTGTGATTGAATTGATGTGAGATTGCTTCTGTTATTTCCGCATGTGACAATTAATTGTAGAAGAAGGTTATGTGTTATGTATGCAATTCGAAATTGATATATGACTAGGTTAATCTTCAGTGAATAAGTGATTTATTCAGCTAATTTCTACATGGTATCGGAGCGAGATTAATTGTCGAGATCTATTACGGTGATTGCAAACTTATTTCCTCGGACAGAGTCTGCATGCGGGCCAGGTAGCCTCCCGAATATTCATCCTTCTTTGTAAGGTGAAAGATCTGGTGAATGCCCTTTGCAGTCAATCTCTGATTTGGAAATAATTTGTTTTCAAGTATAGATCGGAAGCTATAGAGCTTGGAGTTTGGAATTCGAATTTTGCAGAAGGTTGTTTTTCTTGGTGCCGGTATTGAAAGATGTCTTCTTTCAATGGTTTGCGACTCGAATATGCTCTTGAAGGCAATTCGAACTATGTTGCATGGAAGGATCGCATGGAAGCAGTGTTAGAAGATAATGGTCTGAAGGAGTTCGTGGATGCGGATGTCCCAAAGCCCACTGATGCAGCTTTGGTCGATGCATGGCAAAAGAAGATCGCGAAATGTCGAAGGATCCTGTTGGAGGGCGTCAAGGATCATATTGTATCCAGCCTGCATGGAAAGGCTACTCCATATTTAATGTGGAAAGCTTTGACGGATCTATTCCAGAGTAAGAGTGACCAAAGGAATCTGGCGCTCAAAGATAAGCTCAGGAACATCAAGATGGAGAAAGGCGACAGTATCGCCAAATACCTCACGAAGTTCACTCAATGCAGAGATGAGCTGGGAAGTGTGGGGGTGACTGTCGAAGACGAGGACATGGTTGACCTGGCTCTCCTTGGTCTTCCGAAGGCTCGGCACTCATATCAAGATAGTGTCAATGGTCGGGAGAAGCTGCCGGGATGGGAGCGCCTTTGGGCGGATCTCATGCAGGAGGAGATAAGGAGGACTACTTGAGATGGATCTTCATCAAAGGGAGTTGATGAAGAAAATTGCGCTTTGGTTGCTAAAGCAAAGAAGGGGAAGGGTAAGAAAACTTCTCATTCTGGTGCAAAGGGCAAGAAGCAGGATATGGCGAAAGTGAAGTGTTTTCACTGCCATGATCACGTACATTATGCTACCAATTGTCCAAAGAAGAAGAAGAACAAGCAAGTGGGAAGATCTGCAGATGGAGAAGCTTTGGCTTCACAGTTCGAGCTTGAATTTTCACTGATTGCATGCTTGGTTTCAAGTGTGATGGGATCGGTGTGGTTCTTGGACAGCGGTGCGTCATTTCATATGACGGGAGATCGGGAGTTGTTCTCAGATCCGGAGGACAAGGATTTGGGTATGCACATCGAGATGGGCGATGACGGTAGATACAGTGCGACTGGTATCGGTACCGTATCCTTTCAGAGGGAGTCTGGTAAACCCTTTGTACTGAAGGATGTCATGCATGTACCCGGATTGAAGAAGAACCTGATTTCAGTAGCGATGTTGGAGGATAAGGGTTATGATGTGGTTTTCAGCGAAGGAAAAGCTTTCCTACGCAGTAAGACTACTGGAGAGACCCGGAAGATAGGGGTTCGAAATCAGAACCTTTATCAGTTGCAGGTAGATGACTGCGCAGCTATGGCATGCAAGGCTGGAGATGTGGTGAGCCGGGATGATGAGGGCGAACTATGGCACAGGAGATTGGGCCATCTTCACCATGAAGCTTTGAAGATTCTGCAGCAGATTTCTACTGGACTTCCTAAGGGCACCCTTGCGCATTCAGATCAGTGCAAGGGGTGTACTTTAGGGAAGTATGTGAAAGCCACCTTTCACGAGAAGGATAGTCGCGCCACGACGATCCTTGAGAGAGTTCACACAGACGTGTGTGGTCCTTTCTCAGTTGCTTCGACAGCAAAACACAAGTATTATGTGATCTTTGTTGATGATTTCTCTCGAAAGTGCCGGATCTTCTTCATGCAGAAGAAGAGCGATACATTCGCGAAGTTCTATGAGTTTAAAGAACTGGTCGAGAAGGAGTCGGGGAAGAAGGTGATTGCTCTAAGGAGTGATAACGGTGGTGAATTCATCTCGGCTGAATTCAAGGAGTTCTGCAGTGCAGAAGGGATTCGGAGAGAGATCATCACACCCCATAACCCACAGCAGAACGGGGTGGCTGAGCGGAAGAACAGAACGATCGTGGGTGCTGCACGGGCGATGTTGCATGATCAGGGCCTACCCCTTCACTTGTGGGCTGAGGCATGAAATACAGCAGTGTATGTGTAGAACCGTTGTCCTCACAAGGTTCTTGGCATGAGTACACCAGAGGAGGCTTATTCTGGCAAGAGGCCTGATATTTCCCATTTGCGGATTTTCTGATCTCCTGTCTACATGCATGTGACGAAGGATGCGAGAAGGAAGCTGGATCCAACTGCTGAAGTTGGAATATTTGTGGGGTACACTGATACACCTCACAACTATCGAGTGTATGTGCCAGACAGTCGCAAGACTGTTGTGCGATGGGATATAAAATTTCAGGAGGAGAAAGCCATGCAGTGTTCGCTTGAGAGGGAGCTACACTTGCATGCAGATGAGGAGCTGTTAGTTCCCAAGGAGGAGCTTTCGGATGTGGATCAGCCACAAGAGGAGGTTCAGGAGGTGGAAGAAACCACCCAGGCAGCGCCAACCATCAGAGGGCGCATGCGCACTACAGAAGCTGAGCGACTGGCTCGGGATGCAGAGAAGGTTGTAGGACTACCTACAGCACAGCGCAGACAGAGACAGTCACCGGATCGGTACACTGGATACATGGCTCTTATGAGTCAATGTGTTGTGACAGAGCCATCCTCTTTTGAGGAAGCTGTGGAGGAACCCGCATGGGTCGATGCCATGATCGAAGAATATGATTCGATCATCCGGGGAGCAGTGCAGCAAATTTAGCTCCCAGACCGGTTGGGAAATCGGTTGTGGGTGCGATGGATCTACAAGGTGAGCGGGCGTGACGGGGAGTGTGGAGAAGTATAAGGCGAGATTTGTCGCCGTGGCTTCTCACGGATCGAGGATTGACTATGAGGAGACTTTGCACTGTCGCGAGGTACTCTTCCATACGGACGATCCTTGCTCTCGAGCGCGAGATGGGGTGGCACATTCATCGGATGGATGTGAAAGGCTGCGTTCCTCAATGAGTTATTGAGGAAGAGGTGTACATAGAGCAGCTGAAGGTTTGAGATCTTCAGCGGTAGGTCGCATGTGTGCCGAGCTCGAAACCTTGTATGGGCTGAAGCAAGCACCTCGTGCTTGGTACACTCGGATAGGCGACTACTTCACGGGCCCAGATTCTCCAAGAGTGAGGCGGATCCAAACACAGCACCCAGTTGGTGGAGGAGAAGGCTGTTGATCATCGTCTTGTATGTAGATGATCTGATTTTGGCCCGCTGACGAGCGGTTGATACTTTCATATAAGGAGGATCTTGAGAGTTTGAGATAGAAGGACACAGGCATCCTTCTAATTATTTCACAGGATTAGATTGGCAGCGCAGTGGAGGGTTGTTGTTTCTCGGGGCAAGTATGCCGAGAGGATATGAGAGGTTCCGCATGCAAGGCTGCAAGCACAGTGATACCCCTCTTCCTGGAGGTTGGAGGAAGGGAGATGCTACTTCGGAGGAGGTAGTGGATGCCCTTGTCTATCTGTTTGACGATTGGTCGGTCGTTGATGTATTGGTCAATACTCGACCCGATATATGCTATGCGGTTAACCGGCTTTAGCAAGCTATGGTTAAGCCTACCAAGCTCTTTTGGAAGGCGGGCAAGCATGTATTGCTCTATATCGAGAGGCACATCGGGATATGGTCTATGATGCAGACGGGGGAGGATGGAGTGAAGCTTTACGGTTTCAACGATGCGGGTGGGGCGAGGGGAGCCCAACGGACCGGAAGAGCACTTACGGGAGGAGTTTTCGGCATTGGGTCGATGGCAGTTTCTGAGTACGGCGAGACGAGATCCGTGGCTTTTCCGGTTCAGCGAGGCAGTACATGGCAGCAAGCTTGGGTGCATGTGAGGCTATTTGGATGAGAAGATCCTCGCGGGTTTGTTCGGGTTGCATTTGGAGCCTACGATCTGTGATAACCGAGAGCTGCATCAAGCTCTGGCTAATCAGTTTTCATGATAAGGATCAAACATATCGACATCGAGGTACCATCACATCAGGGTGTGGCGGAGGATCATGATGCTTTCATATGTTCCCACGGAGGATCGGAATCTTGAGCATCCTGGCAGAGGCGCTCACCGGGAGCAAGTTCGAATTCCACGAGGCTTGGAGATAGGGATTGCAGATAATCCATATCTTCTTGAGAGGAAGTGTTGAGAATGCAGCAAGATGATGGAGCTTAGTGAAATGAAGTCGCCTTCACTAAGTGGGCCCATGAGCAAATTACAGCGCAAAGTCTATTTTTAGACTATGTCTATTTTTAGACATACGGAGCATAATTTGGGGAATTCACTTGGAGATTCTTGGGTATGCGACATGTCGGTAAAAATAGATGAGACCTAATTTTTAGGACCCGGGCTATTTTTTGAAGTGATCTCCCCAAAAATATGGAAGTCAAATATTATTTACCCTTAATAATATTTTGACTATATGACGGTTACTCTCTTGGCGCACTTGGGTTGAGTCATGGAGGTGACTCATGCAAGCGGCTGCAAGGAATGCGTGGTTCCTAGGGTTTGATAGCATCTTGCATGGTTGGCTTGATTAGACTTCGGTGGAGGTTTTGGAGGAGTTAACAGGGACAAGTAGTGGAGTTGTGTTACGTTTTGTTTAGTTGAACTAGTTGGGATTAGTTAACTAACTAATCAACTAGATATGAGTGGAGTAAATTAAATAATATTTAATTTGCTAAATATTAACTCATTAGTCAACTCAAGAACACTTCCAGTTCACTACGATTGCATGATCGGTTCGGTGGAGACCGATGGAAGAGGTAGATGAAAGGGTGAGTAAAGCTATCGATTTGGTAGATTTGTTTTGTGAGTTTTGCATTACACTTGGAGGAATTGTCCATGACAATTCTGTGATCAAAGGGAAGGGGATTCGAACCTTGAACCTCTTCATATACGAGCCATGATTGCGCAATAGATGCAAAGGCAATTGGCGGGAGTTTTGAACCTCGGACTTGTTCAAAAGGCGAGTCAGTTGTGAGTAACTTCATGAGAGAGTGCGAGTACTTGTGAGTATTGTACTTGTTTGGTTACTTGATTTCTCCATTATAATATACACACAATAGATGCGGGGTTTTCAGCTATAGGCTTTCCCCCTTATACAAGGTTAATGTGTGATTGAATTGATGTGAGATTGCTTACATTATTTCCGCATGTGACAATTAATCGTAGAAGAATGTTATGTGTTATGTATGCAATTCGAAATTGATATATGACCGGGTTAATATTAATTGAATAAGTGATTTATTAAGCCAATTTCTACAAAGCAGAGTTGGGCACATGATTTAACCACACATTTTTAGATTAAATATTGTTGAATAGTATAGTCCATAGCCATATGTCAGAAGCATGAAAATTTAGATTGATTCTGAAAACTTGGAATGGTGGTCGATTATAAAATTCACACATCGTACTAGTAGCAAGGTCACTCGAATTGATTGGTCACATCTAATTTGTTGTGTGGATGCATATGCAGACTAGATTGACTATTCCACAATTGGTCATGGTATTGCTACATGGACATAAATGCAAGATAGATATTGGCCCTGATATATGCATAAATTTTGATGCAATAATGTCATGGAAGTCTAGTATGAAGGTTATGTTCGTGTATATAGTATGGTAAATAAAATTTAGGGTCATGCACCCTGATTGTTTTCAAATCTCATGGTATTATTGGAATCCAATAATATAATGTCCATTTTAACCTAATTGGATGAGAGGTCTTGTTGAAACCTATGGCATGTGATTGGTTTCCATGGGGTAATTATGGTATCCAGTTACAAATCAAATATCAAACCACGACTAACTGCCACCACTCTCCTTTGTCAAAATCTCAAAAAAAAAATGAAAAACACAGCATGGAAAGAAACACTACATATTAGAACTGGTAAGGCTCTATGGTTACAAGTTTAAGGTTGCAGGTTTAATTTACACAGATAGAAAATAAATTATCATTTATTTTTTGTTATGAGTTCCAATATGTTGAATGTTTAAGTAGTCAGTAGTGTACATTTTGTAGCACCAATGCGGAAAAATGGAATTATGTAGAGCATGCCCTAAAAGAGGGATTTCGTAGAACACTTAATTTAATATATGGTTTTGTATGGTTTTCAGGATTATGGACTCATTCTTGAGTCAAATTGTATTATGGGAGAAACATGGCAATCAAGGTTTAAAGGAGAATAATTCTAAAGGCTTTGTAGGTACCTCGGCATGGTATTCTCGTATTAATGATTATCTAATGAGTATTGGTGTATATATTTATGATATTACTTATTTCTAACAAAAACAGAAGAACATGTCATTCCTCATGGAACATTCAGAGAAATCAAGAAGCCTAAAATATATTTTGGGTACTTATCATGTATGAAAAACCTTATTAATGTTGAACCTTCTACCTATGAAGAAGCATCTTGTCAGCAGGTTTGGAGAGATGTTTTGATATCAATCAATTATGAAGTATGATATCTAGGAAATCGTGCTAAGGCCTTAAGGATGCATGTGGAGAAACTATGATGTGTTGTACCAAATAAAAGGAAGATCGAAAATCTTATGTTAGCTTTAGAGGGAGCTTGAAATGATCATAGTAGAATGTTTCAGATTAAGAGGGAGTTGGCCACTAAATGTGATCTTGAACCGATGAATCTTGATGAAATATTATTTGTAAAAGTTTGATGATGATAAGTGGTTGATTGGTTCTTTGATGAACTTGGTATGAATATTTTCTTTGTAGTGAATGCATTGAATTAGATGAATCCAAAAGTATTATCATTGGATACTATAATTTTGATTGGACTGAAAGTGTTGTCAATGGAAATAATACAAGTGGTAGATGTTTTTTATTAGGATCCAAAATGGTTTCTTAAATGAGTAGGAAACATTCTTCCATCAAACTTATTAATGTCTAAGCTGAATATATGGCAGCTTGTGTAGTTTAGGCTTTAGAAATTACTTCTCGGAATGTTTGAGAAAGTACTGGAAATTACCTTGATATTTTGTGACAGACAAAATTGCATCGTAGATTGAAGCAATTTTTTATCAAGTACCACTACATTCGTGACATGGTGTATAAGGGATGAGGAAATATTTAGTACATCTCCACTGATAATCAGATAGTTGATGTCCTAACTATGCCTCTTTCCAAAGGGATATTTTTTTTTTATAGATAAAATATGGGACTTGTGGAGTATGGCTCTCTCGTTGAGAGGGAGAAATGATTTTTTCCCACATCATGATGTTCTTCCTATGTCACTTAACCAAAATTAGGGATATCATCCCTTTTTCAAGTCGATCATAATTAGGAAGAATGGTTTGAGAGATAATATTCTTCATGTGTCACTTGACCAAAATTAAGGATGTCATCCCTGTGTCAATTTGACCATAATTAGGAAGAATGGTTTGACATATTGGCATTATAGATATATATTCTTCTTGTGTCACTTTGACTAGAATTATGGATATTATCTCTGGGTCAATTTGACCAAAATTAGGAAGAATGGTTTCATGGATAGATATTGTTCTTGACTCTTGTGATGTGACTAGAATTAGGGACTTTATCCATGTGTCAAGCACATTTACTAGAATTAGGAAGAATGGTCTAGTGGATAGACATTTCCCTATGTTATATAACGTGGCCAGAATTAAGTATGTTGTCCATGTGTCAAGTACATTGACCAGAATTAGGAAAATGTCCCTAGAGGTTGATTTGGAGTGTCCTTTTTGCTTGGGTCTCTGTTTAGAGAGAGTGTGTATTGGAATCTAGCCTGGGATGAGGCCATTTGGAGTTTCACCTGGACTATGTGCACTAGTGGTGTGATGATGATCTAAGACTATCTAGTCGATTCATGTATGAGTATCGATTGTATGTTTTGGGTATTGATTATGTTTTTGATGTTGATATTTATGTTATGATGATGTTTATCTAAGCTTGATACTTCCTTAGAAATATTTTCAACTTGTTCACATCTTGTTAGACATTATGAATGCCTCCCTAGATAAGAGGGAGTGTTGAAGAATGTAGCTATGGTTGGTATTCATAATCATTAATGTATTTGTAATACTATGTAAAAACACGTGAAAATTATCGTTAATTTTTTAAGAATTCTCATAATGCTATTTATTTGTCAAAAGAAAAGTATAGAAAGGATACAAAGACACACCCATTTGAAAGGATATGAGGAGACACCCATTCGAAAAGGATACACTCATTTGGATAAGATATATATATATATATATATTTGATCAAGGTGAGAGGATAAATAATAATATTTTGTCTTCAATCTCCTTGAATTCTTATTTTATTTGCATAGAACAAAGATGAGAGGTGATTCAATGTGAATTATGGAGAAGATCAAATTGGATATATATTGTCTCCATAATTCACATTGAATCACCTCTCATCTTTGTTCTATGCAAATAAAATAAGAATTCAAGGAGATTGAAGACAAAATATTATTATTCATCCTCTCACCTTGATCAAATGATCATAGAAGGTCAAGTTGAAGACAACTTTTCTATGATGATAAAGTGAAGTTTTGTGGCTCATATAATGTGAATTTTTGTGCTGATAATATGAAGTTATATATAAACTCTGAGGTAGATATGGAAGTATAACTTCAAGTCTCTTAGAGAACTGAAGTGGACATCATCACAGACTTGTTCATAAATATAATTAAGGAATATTATATTAGCATATTAAAGGGTTGGCTTAGCACTTATATATGCACATATTTCTAGTCAAATTGTCTATGAACTTGATGTCTTGTTGAAATTTTATTCTAAGGAAAGGATTTTTGGGTTTTTCCCATAGTAAAATTTGTCTCTTGTTCTTATACATTGTGATCTCTACCCTCCTTTCATTTTTATTGGTTGAATTTTTGAAGTATAATTTCTTGATGAATAAGATTAAATGTTAAAATAATATTAATATATTCACAATTAATTATCAATGATTCAGAAATAATGCTTGTATCTATTTCAATCTATTTTTTCAACAGATTATAAATGAAATTCTAAGGGAGAGGTGAAGACACAACAACAAGAGAGAGAGGTAGCTACTGCATTTTTGGGAAATAAATTTTCTTAAATAGAGAGTTTTTTCTCCAAAGTTTGAGGCTCATTTAGAGTAAGGACAAGGATGAATATGACATGTTGATTTGGGAGAATTTATAAGAGATAGAATTGCTGTATATTGCAAGGTCGAATTCTTGAAGCGAGAAAGAGGTTGAATTGTTAGAGAATTTGATTTTCCAATGCTGACTTTCATAAGGAACAAAGTCTATTCAAGGGAAAGGTGAAAGGTTGAGTTGTTGGTGAGAGGTAGGCTTAAATTCTCTAAGCCAAAGAAATTTAGTGACTAATTTCCAATGGGTTGAAATTCCTAGGGCCAAGTTCTTCCAGTGGGTTGAAATTCCTAGGGCCAAATTCTTCTAGTGGGGTTGAGTTACAGGTCCATTCAATGCATATTTCCTTTTAATTTCTTTTTGGGTTGAAAACTTGATTTTATTAATATTATTTAATGAAGGAGAATCGTTATGGGTATTTATCTATTGTAATGAGTGATTTATCTTTCTAATTTATTTATGTTGCACGTCAATTTATAGAAGTTAAAAAACTAGTAATTTTATTTTTCAACAATTCATAATTTATTTGTATAATAAAATAAATTTTGGGGAATAAATAATTGTTGTGAGAAAATAAATATGGACTATTATTAGTAGATTTAACAAAATAATGGTTATTTCTTTATATATTATCTACTCTAGGTCAATTGGGGATATCCCGAATGGTTGAGCAGAACAATTATTATCCTCCCCACCCAGGTTCAAATACCTACAAATGACATGATGAACTTTGATTCCTTAATGATTATTGTTGTAACACCTTTGAGCCTAATAAAATAATTATTGAGTGAGTATAATTGTGGTTTCGCCTAGTACTAGAAGCCTCTCTTCCTTTTTATACTAAGAGGGAGGTTGATTTCTTTATTTGCACAAAAAAAAAAATGAACTTTCTAGATGCTTCTATGTGGAATGTGTTACCTACTTAGTTGTACTTAGCAGAATAAGGAGGACACCATTGGAAAATGGATAAGGAACCTCTCAATTTTTTTAATACCATAG